>JABUQX010029749.1:0-22500 GCA_015478945.1 Trachelipus rathkii
TATATATATATATATATATAATATATATTATATATAATCTATATATATATATTAATATATATATTAAATATATTAATATTATATATATATATATATATATTATAATATTATATATTAATATAATAATATATATATTATAATATATATATAATTAATATATATATATATATATATATATATATAATATAATATATAATATATATATAAATATTATTGTAACATCTAGTCATTATTCTTTTTTGAGTTCAAGCAATATTTTATCATTTTATGTGATATACATTGAATAATCGATTTATATAATTATATCTATGTTTAATAAACGTTTTACTTATATATTATTAGCCACCTAAGTCTTCTGTCTCTCTACCTGTGGAAATACTATATCTTAATCAACCCTCTTTAATTTTTGCATTTTGCTTAACAAATAATTTTTTGTTTCTGACGTATTATATCTCACATTTGATAAATACTAGCTTAAAGCAGATATTAATACAAGACAATCTTCAATCTTCAGACCGAAAAATCCCATGAGGTAATCTTGCTTATCATTATTATATACTATGTATTATATATATATATATAGTATATATATATATTATATATATGAATTAATTCATCCATGCAGTCACATAACTTCATAACATATCAAGATAAATCACATACTATTCCTTATTTAACGCTAAAAGCATATCTCATATACTTCTTTTCCTCAAACATAACTAGTGACATATCAACCTACATTTACTTTGTATCCTCAGCAACCAAAATCAGCACGTGAAATAAAAGGTGTTCTTTAGGATTTTTCTTCATCTTATTATATACTTGAAGTTGTAAGGAGGTAACAAACAAATTTCAACACAGTCAAATAAAACCATTTTCAATATAATTAAGATATTTTTTAAAACTACTTGTATTATTAGATATTATAATTGACTATTTTGAATACCGTAACAGGAAATAATCTGAGATTTGTACATCTAAACTACTCTCAAACAGAGGTAAGAAAATACTGAAGTGTACTGACTATTTTTCCTTTATTATTATTATTGATTATTATTGATTAATTATTATTATTATTAATTATTATTATTATTATTATCTCACAGTCTATTATTACCTCTCTTATATTCATATTATGAATTTTTATTAGTTATTCCCTGCATTATTATTAATTATTATTATTATCCGTCAATGGGAATGGGAATACCAGATGTTCCACATAACATTTACTCTTATTTATTAAAAAATTCTAATATAATATTATTAACTTTCTTTCAACATTTCTTGTAATTAAGTACAGTTATCATATAATTTTTTCGACTATTCACGTATTATTATTATTCAATTATTAATTCATATCATTATATATATACTCTGAGTACTCATAGGCCTTGAGCCCCTATTTTATAAATTGGCTTTGAAGGAAAATTTTATGGTTTATAAGCTACTTAAAGTAGAGATTACTAAATGACGTAAAACTAATGATAAACTAATTCAGTATATACCACACTTCTAAATATAATTCATTCAACCGGTACGTACCTTACCAGGGCTTCAATTCTTTGACGTTTTTTTTTACTCTATATATATAATACAAATGATCTGTTAACTCTCTACTGCATTTTTATAAAGTTGCTTTAGTGCTTCTAGTACTTATATTTGTTTTAATTAAATGACATAAGATCTACTAGTTCTATCTATCGTAAAGGCAAGACGTGCGACAGACAAGATAAGAACAGAAGAAAGAAGATGAGAAGTAGGATAGATGCTGAGAAAGAGACTATCTAGTATTATAGAGTTAGTTAAATGAAAGAGTCTTACAAGAATATGTTAGGAGAGCACAACAAGAGAGCCAATTAAATATATTAAATTATTAAAAATTAACAATGTAGTAACTGAATAGGGCTTACAAATGATAAAATTACTTAGGATTTACCTTATCAATGATATAATTGACATATTAAAAGCACATAATTATACAACCTAGTTAGCAGACCTGCCAGATACACGTATGTGTCAATATGTCTACGAGTTAAAAATTAAAAAGAAATTTTTGTATACACCTCTTTATACTTTCTATAAATGAATTCTAGTCATCTGAGTGGTGAATATCAACCCTCACAAATAATTCTTACCTTCTCTATCTATCGGTCACTCCAATGTAATCTGCATGTAATAATTACCCATTACTCCTGTATATTGTAAACCAGAAGCGAGAATTTATTCGCCTACATATGGCAAGTACAAGCAGGAACTTTTTACAACATGCCATCACAACGTATCTAAATGTTCAGTATAAGTAAAGCCTAGAGAATATATAGCATAGTGTTTAGAGAGAACAAATGGATATCTTATGTGATATTAAATATTGTCAGGTCCATTGTAAAATTATCAACAATAACTTACTCGCTGATGTGAGTTCTTGTGGCTGAGACAAATTGTGTATCATGTCAAACCGATATAAGCAAGGCGATTAGCAAAGTCTAATAAACCTAATAAACAATACTGAACATAAACGCTGCTACGCCGTCTGTAGACTAAACAAGAGAAGTCCACTCTATTTATTATGTCAGACCTACAATGAGAGCGTAAAAAGCTTATTTATATTAATGCCACAAGACATCAAACCCGAAAACTCTCTTGGCAAATCTTTATAAAAAAATTCAAAAACAGTATTAAATATAAATATTAATATAACTATAGACTCAGGGATTGAACCTAACGTAAAAATCTTAGCTACAACGCATTTATTATTTAGATTTATTATTATTATTATTAGCTCTTATTATTATTATTATTATTATTTATTATTGATTGATTAATTTATTTATTATTAAATTATATTTATCGATTATTCATTATTCATGTGTATTTTATTAAAGTTGTATATATTATTATCAAATATAACATGTTTTAATAAATTATTTAATTAATGTATTATGTAACATTGTAGCCTATGTCATTGACATTAGTACTATTTTATTATGAGATTATTAAGTAGATAAATAATGAAATCATTAATTAATATTATTTATCTTTATTATTTATTATAGGTAGGATTTGCATCTAGTATTTGTGTATTTGAATCTATTATGTATTATTATTCATTATTCTTACGGTATAATTAGAATAATGTTAATAATTATTTATCGATAACGATAATTTTTATAGCTTGGTTGTTTTTAATAATTTTTATGTGGTGTGAGACGTTATAGTGTTTCAGATTAAGATTAATTATTATTATTATTATTAGTTATGTAATAACTAAATATTACTATATTAAATACTATTATTAATTATTATGATGAAATTGTAAACGATGATTGTAGGTTATTTATATTATATTATCCGTAATTTTTGATATTGTAATTATGAAAATAATTGATATTATTATGAATTATTATTATTTTATTACTATTATTATTATTATCTGTTAATAATTATTATTGTTATATTTATTGCTTATTATTATTATTAAATTGTTTATTAAATTCATTGTTATACTTATTGTTATTAATATATTTTCGGGTCTCAAAGGACATGACATTGCGTTTGCAATTAGTAGACCCATTTAACATACTATATTTTTTTTTTATTTTCGGTTATTAATAATTAATTGGTGATATTAATTTTAATATTGTACAAAAACACTGAATATTTTTTATCTGAATAAACCTTTTTTGATTTTGATTTGATTATAATTATTATTATTGGGTATTATTATTTATTTATGTATTATTATTGATTATGTTTGTTATTATTATTATTATTATTATTATTATATTATTATTATTATTATTTTCATTATATTATTGTACTGGTGGTAGACTTTAGTTATTTTATTGTAATTTTTAATGGATTGGAATTTAAAATGATCGTGTTTTTCGGAGCTTATTGTATATTATAAACTCGATTCATTAAATTGTTGGTATAACACGTTGTTTGTTTGGTCATAAAATACTAATTGAGTATCTACTTCTCTTTTTGGTTAAATGTGTTAAAACACGCTAGAATTCCGATTTACTGCAGAGACCTTTTATATAATAATATATTTATTTATAATAATTATTTTTATATAATATTAGTATTATATGATAGGGTATAGATAAAATATTTTATATATATAGGTAGTATATATAGTATCAATAATCGACCGTGAGGTAATATAAGTATATGAATAGTAACTATATATAGTGAGAATGATATATAAAAATGATGGTAATTTATTATATATTAAAGCATATAGTTATTATAAATATATATAATATAGTAGTAATATATAAACAGAGAAGTAGTAAGAGAATATAATAATTGAAGTTATATTATATTAGTAGGCTATAGATAGGCATATATGAATAAGAAAGTGAGTATATAGTATAGTCATAGGTATAGTAGTAGTAAGATTAGTATAATATAATTGGCGGAGTTTATTATTTATAATAGTAAATATGAGTGATATGGATATAATTTTATATACGTATATAATATATGTGGCTACCTTATATATATATATAACATATATATATATATATATATATATATAGTATACATGGGTCGGTAAAAGTAATTAATATAATTACCAATATAAAATTTATGAAGCTGAGTATAATATATCAAAAATTCGAGGTAAATTTTAATTTCATTCCTGTAAAATAAATTTTATACAATAGGATTCTTGATTTGGTGGTATAGTGAAGTAAACATTATATAAGTAATATTTTCATTCTATGTCAGAACCGGGCAACTCTTCCCAATATACTATATACTATATATATATATATAGTATAATAATATAAGTATATACTATTTTTGGGTATTATAGTGTAGATTTATATATATATGATATATATTCACTGATATATATATATTATATTATATATAGTATCCTATGATATAGTATTATATAGACGAGTTTCTTCCCACAAAAAGTATATAATATATATTATATTATAATATTATAATGGAATAGTAACTATACTATCAGAAATAATTAGAAAGTAATTGTCAATTATAAAATTATAATAATAATCTATATTTACTTTATGAAGAATCATTTTAAATATAATGTTGATAAAATTTATACAATTCAATTTATTAAAATAATGCTATACGTATACTTAATATAAAATCCGAGAGGACGATCCACGATCCACCACCACGATAACGTTCATTAATTGATTGTTTTCGGGGACCTTGTGAGTTAAATGGATCCGTTAATTTTGTGTTTTATGTAATTTATTTTCATATATTGTTAGTTTAAAATACTAACAAGAAATTAAAAGGATAATAAGAAAGATACGAAATTTTAGAATATTAAAAATTAAATAATAAAGTAAGCATTAACGTACATTGTTTTTTAGTGTTAAAACGGGAAAGAATTTAAGGTAGGGGAAAAAATAGTTTCTGGGTAAAATTCGGTCCTTATTGATTTTTTTTTTCATATATTGATTCTATGAATACTTAACAAAACTCATCATAAAATGATCTAGGAAGGTCCTAAGCTAAAACCTAACCTATATGGATCGACGATGCGGTAACCATATACCTAACCTAGAATAGATGGATCTACTTTGCCGTAACTCTTTTCTCTTGTTTTAGGATTTTTCTAAATAAGATTTTTGCATTTCAGAAAATATTACAGTCTTCTCATTCTCCCGGTAACTGCCAAACGCACGATGCTTAAAAAAGTACGATTTTATTAAATAATTACTTTTTTTTTAATTTAAATTTTTTGATCCTGTTTATCAACGCTGAAATTTATTGCTAGCATCATATAATAACAATATATGAAAAAAACAAAAGGAAATATAACGGATCCATATAATCAATAAGGACCGGTGTAGGTATAAACATTAGGTGGTTAGTAAGTTAAAAAAAAAATGGTAAATCTTTATCACAATATATTCATGGATTGTGGTGGAAGCACTGAATGTCTGACATTCGAGAGGGATTCTGCAAACGTTTAATTTTTTGGTGAGATATTGTATTTACCCCTCGATCATCTCAAGATGCTGGTGGCTTCTTCATCCCAATCGCTCATCATATTAGAATCCTTATATACATAAACAAATACAAACCGGAACTGAAAAGCTATTATATCTCACCTACATAACTATACATTGCCTGAATCATATGAGAGATCAAACGTTTATATGATTCAACTACAACCTTTGAATATATTACGAACGATTAAAATATTTTTTGTTTACCAACCACCTAATATTTATACCTTTAGTCCTATACAAACCAACTAATACCCGGTGGTAACTCCGCCTCTCGGAATTTATATGAAGTATAATAATATTTTAATAAATTCTATAAATTCCTTCAACTTATTAAATTTTAGCATGAATCTTCAAAAGGTAAATATCGATTATTGCGGTAATTGTAAATCTTATTAAATTTTTTTGTAATTGTATAGGTTGCAACTATTTCTTGCATTGGTATAATAAGGGTAGCATTTTTAATAATTTTTTATTTAATTTAATTAATATTATGAATAAATAATAGCATTAAAATAGGTACTGAGAGAGTTACTCCTCAGTCGCATGTTGTATTAGTCTAATCTATGATTTGTACATTTCGTTGACTTTTGTTTATATAATAATTATAATAATAATATATATATATATATATATTATATATAATAAATAATATAACATAAGTATTAATTTGTTAACAATACATTTAATGTATAGTAATATAAACTAATTATACAATTTCTTATGTTTTTTATCTCATATTAATTATTACATTGAGATAACTTATACTGGAATTAGCTAAATCATTGTGTGTGTGTGGTGTGTGTAATGTAGAGTGGTGTGTGTGTGTGATATGTAGTACTGTGTGCAGTTCGTATCAATACTTAACCAATAGATAAAGTGTAACTTCATATATAATGTTAAGTTACCGAGTTATTTGACAAAAAAAAAAAAAATAAAAACAAATTTAAAATGAATCGTTCACGAGAGTTTGAACGAAAACAAGAACAAAAACAAGCGAGTTAATTTTAACGTATACCTTAAGTATTAAAAACCACTCTCGCACACACATATATTAATTATATATATATATATACTATTGCTGTAGGCTACGGTTACAAAAGAGTTTGAGGAGGGGGGAGCGGGGTTTTGGGGGTCCTTGCGTACGGAGAGAGAGTCAAACGAAAGAGTTTTTGTCTAGAGACTCAGAGAGCGTTTCGTATGGTGTTTACTTTAAATTTATGTCATTAATGAGTTTCTCATTTTTTTTTTTTCCTTTAATTGTAATTTATATTAATTCATTTAAGTCCACTATATCTTTTCTACATTTTGCTCCCTAATTGTCTACAATAACGTAAGGTTTTTGCTATTCTTCCCAACCCTTTATAATATATATATGATATATCTATATATGAGGGTGAGCTAAGGTATTTTATTTAGGTTAGTCTATGATCCTAAGGGTTTCTAATTACTAGAGTGATACTATATTACTCATAATATATAACCTATATATTATATAATATATATATATATATATTGATATGATCACTATATACCTATATATATAATATATTATAATTATATATATATATACTATATATATATATATATATATATATATATATTATATATATATATAATAATAATATATTATATATAATATATATATATATCATATAGTATATATATATATAATAATATATAAGGCAAGCATTTACTTTTTACTTTGTGACCTCAATTGAATATTTAAATTCTTTATGCTCAGATGCTTTGACAAGTAATAAAATATTATAAGTTAATTTGTATGTATATCACATACTCCATTACTAATATTATGATATTTTATTATATATATCTTATTAACAATAGTAATATAATGTACTTATTTTCGTTATTTATTTTATAATATGTATTAATAATATAATATATATAATATATTTATACTATATATATAAATATATTAGTAAAGTTACTAACTTCTAGAAGATTCTCTATTAGTATATAATATATATATATATATATATATAATATTATATATATATATTATAATATATTATATTATATTATATGCAAACTTAAAATATATATATTATTTGTTTCAGGCTGTTATATGTACTATTAGAATGAAATAGGTAAATTATAATATATAAATAAAAAGAAAGAATAAATACTTATTACTCATAATATGCTCACCTGTTTATTTCAATCAATAGTAGAACATAGTATTAACGATTCTATATAGTAGTAAAGTATTTATATCTCTGTCTTTAACAGTAATAATATTTTGTTACCATTAAGTTTACCAGTTTTTGTAAGTAATTTTAACTTATACATTCTAAAGGCATTAAATACTTAATATTTAAAATATATATATTTATTATAATATTATAATTTAATTTAACATATAATTATATTTAATAATTTATTTTAAAATATTCATATAAATATATTATTATATTTAATTAATTTTTAATTATTTATTTAATATATTATTATATTAATTATACTATATAATATAAAAATATTTATATTAAAATATTATTATTACATTAATTATTAACAAATTCATGATAATTAATATTTTAATTATTTTTTTCTTTAATATTATTATTTATATATGCTGTCAATTAATTAATTATTAATATATATATAAATATGCATATATATATAGTATATATACGTAAAGATATAGAGTAAATTCTAAAATATTGGATATCTGATTTTGAATCAATGTAAACTGTAGAGTAGTACCATAGTATGTGGTAGTACTTTCATATATATAAATAATACATTGCTTCATTTTATTATATAAAGAAGGAAATGAGTTTATAATATATAATACATTAACTTCATATTATCAAATACTTTATATTTATTAATATATTATATTAATTAATATATTAAGAAATTATTAAAAATTATAAAATTACGATATAGATATTTTATAACTATATAATTTATTTACATTTATTTATGTATATACTTTAATATATATATATATTAATATATATTATAATGATATATATATAATTAATATATATTATATATATAAGAGTATCCTAAACATGAAAGTAATAAACTATTGGACATTGTTTTCTGATAAGGGACCTTTTCGATATTTTTCCTCCCCATGCAAGATGTGTGGCTTACCCAACATTATTAATAATATTTTAATTCTATCGATTATGGCCTCATAATTTACTTTAATTATACGCATGTATTATTAATTATATTAATAATATATATATATATATTATATTATTAATATTATTAATTAATATAAATATATATATATTAATATAATTTATAATGCATGCGGATGGATACTCAAGTTATAATATAATAAGGTTATTTATTCGTACCTTTAGTAATATTATAGGATATACTAATATATATACATTTGGCTTTCATAGATAATAACATTTTGAGTTTTACAAATATAATTTTGTTTAGTATATTTTTTAATTTCTTAAGTATACTTAACAAATTTCTCATAACTTAAACGGGCAGGAACCTAAACTAAAACGTAACATATATATAATCCTTTTCATAATATCAATTATTATGTAGTAGAGGTGATGGATTATTAAACTCACGGTTTCCTCAATAATACCTAGCTACTTTATTAGGATAAATATAAGTATTAGAGTGAGGTTATATGGTGAGCATTATAAAGGCTGAGATGAGATACTATTTAAATAATAAACTTGATATATGTTACCATATATATATATAATAATATATATATATAATAAATAACTATTTATTATTTTTTCTGACATCCTACTATTGTTAGACTTATCAGCATATGACAAACGTTTTTTTGTCTTCTTGCTCATGTTATAATAGTGAGAAAATATATAAAATAATCTTAATCGAAACAATATCGTGATTTTTCTCGCATACGGTCATTAGATCCTGAGAACGTTATATAAATTGAATACTATATATTAGTGAGTAAGGTCAATCTTATATCTTATATTATATTTCATAATAGTGAGTTATATATTATATATATAATAACATATATACATACTAGTGAGATCAAAGTGTATATGTATCATACTCACGTATAGTATAGATAATATACGTGAGCTCTCTATAGCCTACTATATCTACTCCATCATATTAGCTCAAATCTCGCCTTACTCACGTAAACGTAAGGGACTACCGGAGAATTTAGGTAGACAGTAGCCCAGCAGAGGCGTAATTCCTCACACGAGATCAATCAGTATATACGAGAATAGAGAGTTGAATGTCTATGCGAACTGATTGTCCGTTGAGAGAAGACATTTTGGTAAGAGGTATCCTTGAGCGCGCCTATTAGTCTATCAGAGGAGGGATCAAAATTGATATATGAGGTGTCGAGGAAGTAGGTCGTACCCTGGACTTATCTAAAATTTACACATATTTCGATGGGAGGGAATGTTAGTCTGCCGCAAGGAGAAAGCATGCGTATTCTTGTTCTGAGTGTAGAGTGAGAATGTTGGGCTCGAGAAATGCATCTGGAAACACTGAGGTTATTGAGGCATTGAAAAACAACCTTGTTTCTCACTGACCCAATTAAAAATTCGTTCCAAGAAAATAGAGAGAAATAGAAAATAGAGAAAGGAGTCTTTTTGTTCTTGGCGAGATTATTTTTGGTTCGCGACCGCCCATTATCAGAATGTCTGATTTATAGTAATTGCTGGTATGACTACTCTTTTTGTTGTTAATTTTGAGTGCTCAGGATCGTAGTTGTGTTGGTAATAATGGAAAAGTATTTGAGGGACAGGCGGCGTTGGGTGATGAGGTGAAGCAAGTGTGGAAAGTGTGTTGAATATGTACATGGCTGGCTTCTCTTTTTTTTCCCTTCTTAGTATTCAGCTTGATGTTGTGGTGTTTGGTGTAGGGGTGGTCTGCTGAAAGTGATTTTGCTACAAAATTGGCAACCTATCGTGTCAAGCTGGGCTCTACAGGTAGAAATTTTTCTTATACGTATTTTGATTCAGTGTATGGTAGTTCTAGAAAGGGAGGCAGGCCAATTCTCTTGAGTGCAGTTGAAATTTGCCTTCATCTTATAGTTTTGGATATCGACCTTAGTGTTTGAATGTCTCGATTGTGTGATATATGTGTGGGAATACATTCCGAGGGAGGCGATTGCGTTACGTATGTTAAATTAATAAAAGTACGGCCCCTCGTAGTGTTTTGTCGGTATCTACTGGTGAGGACTCTTTATGTGTTAACTCAAAACTTGTTTTTAATAGATATATAAAGTTTTTACTCGTCTTGCAGATTCATATACGAAGAGTAAATATTGCTTTATTGGCGGGGCAGTTAATGTAACAATGTAAGTGGTAGTCATAACACGCCGTTAAGCCAGAGAGCGTGGATCTCATTTATAACTTAGGCCGCAGGGAGTTTAGTGTACGTTTGAAAGAGAAAACGCTGTGTGATTGGGTGGTTTTGGACACTTGTATGGAGGGGTTTGAGAGGAATGCTCAAGAGATAAGATATTTTTGAGGCGAATGATCTGTCATTCTGTTTGTTGCCCACAGTGGAGTCAAATATTGTCTTATTTATTGTAATTGCAAATGGTTCTTGTCTTGATGCACTGTATGAGCGAAGGGGACTATTGTTAAGGCTCACTAATTGACAGGTCAGCTGCATAACTGTTTGATTTTTTACAGAGTGGTTGTAACTGATTCTCGTTATTGAGTCCGTGCATCGACTTAATAATATAAATATAATAAGTATTAAAAAGTAATTGGTGATAGGATATTACGCCCTGGGGGACTCCATCTACTTATAACCCTATGTATAGTACGAGAGTAGTGAGTTAGGAGGGGGGAGTGGATTGTATAGTACCTAATATTTACTACTGTAGCGACCGGATAGGCAATATTTTGACTAGTATTTTTCTATGTCACTTATGATGTTATTCCTGTGTTTTAATTAACTTTGTCTATTAAGAGGTGAACGGGGAGTATATATTATATATATATATATATATATATATATTATATTATAATTAATATATATATTAGATATATATATATATTATATATATATAGTATATATATTATAAGTTAATAATATATATATATATATATAATATATATAATATATATATATATATATATTGATTGTGAGGTCCTCATGCCGGTATTCTCGAGTATGCTCCATATCAAAAACGTGGGTTTTAATATATATTCACTAAACTATAACTAGTAATCAGTAAGAAGACTGACGAGAGGGAAGCGAGCCAAGTTGAGCCACTCACTCGATATATATATTTATGTATAGTTTATTGTTATTTTAATGTTAAGATAAGTTTGAACTATATTATATAAAACTGTATTCGATCTGGAGCCGTTATAAATATACTTCAAAACCGACCTAACCCAGCGCTTCTTAATGCGATGAGGCAATGTTAGTTGAACGCTCCTAATTGGACGACCCTCGAATAGGTCCTTATTGTATATAGTATAGCTCTAAATACAATGAATGGTAATCTAAAACTTTTTTGACATTAAGTAATGGAGTATTAATTAAATTACAATTATGTTTTATTATTTCATTATGGAATTCGATTTCCATCTCGTTGACACTTTCCATAATGATTTTATTATATTATGTATCTTACTTACAGTCCCAGTCTCAGTTGTAATTGAGATGTTAGTGTCATTTATCATGATTGATATATTTTAGAGATTATTTATTACTTAATGAAAAAGTGTCATGACGAAGTAAGTATACAGAAAGTCAGATAAAATATTAGAATAAATTCATAATTTAGACTGCTATATAGATATTTCTTAAAATAAAAAATTCGAACAATCAAAGATAGACTCGAATTAAAAAATGTCGTGATTATAATATCCTCCTTTACGTAAAAATTAACACACCATTAAATAGAAAACCGGAAAATGTATAAATATAAACCCCTCAAAAGACCTGAATACAAGGGAGGCGGGGTAGTAGGTCATGAAATGAAACAACTCTCCACCACCCATGCATACTAAGATGGAATAGCTTAACATAACTACAAAAATTAAGACGATCCCAATGCTTAAGAGCAAGTTCAAACGGAGGAAATTGAAGAGACCATTAATAGTTTTGGTGAGCCAAAATCTACGAGAGAGATAAACATAAAAAAGAGAAAGTAATTAGGATCATTATAGACAAATAGACATCGAATCCATGTATCTATCACATTTATACCATTAAGTCCACTCAATTGCCGAATACAGAGTAATCCTACAAAAAGCACTACTGAGGACCAGCTACCTTACCATATACTATTAGTGCTATAATGACTGGTACCAGACCACTATCACTATGATATCTCAGATCAAAAAAAATATAAAATATAATAAAGAACAATTGTTCAATCTTGTTTTGAAATACATATCTTATGAATAATAACATAACAGATTGCATATTGGTAGCGTAATAATTATTATTTACTCTTTAATTTTGTGATTAATATATAGTTTGTATGATTTTATTGATTCTATTCAATATAAATTGTTATATGAATCACTATACAAACACAATTAATTCTCATGAGAAAATATGATCATGAAGAATATAGTGATGTAAAAAACCTCTCAGTGTACTAGGATTGATTAATTAAATTCCATAAGTTTTTATTATTTTATTCTAGGGGGGGTTTGTCCAAAAAAATTTTCTTCATAGTGAAATATGCTAACTATCAGGAGGCTTGAAAAGCAAACAAAATCATACAATAACATATAATAGTTAATAATATAATAATAATAATAATGAATAAATTATACTAATATTATAAAAATATTAATTATATATTATGTGATATATAAAACATAGATTAAATAATATAATAATAATAAATAATAAATAATAATACATAATTAATAATAATAATAATATAATTAACTATTCGTAATCATTAGAGTTAGAAATAATTAATATATATTTA
Source organism: Trachelipus rathkii (assembly GCA_015478945.1). NCBI lineage: Eukaryota > Metazoa > Arthropoda > Malacostraca > Isopoda > Trachelipodidae > Trachelipus > Trachelipus rathkii. Next base: position 13,924 of record JABUQX010029749.1, read on the forward strand.
ATATTAATTTAAAGTTCATAATTATATTAACCATCAATTATATGAATATATCAATAATAATTTAGAGCATTATTATAATGAATCCAATATAAACTAAATTAATACTTGGGCTTAGTATAATTATCTAGCGAAAAGAAAAAAGGCCGAAATATCATCTAAGATCAGTTGATTTATATATATCTATTTTATTTATATTATATATTTATAATATAGATATTATATTAAAATTTCAATATTATGAAAGGATATGTAAGGATTAAGGCTAGATGTCTTGCCATTCACCCATCATAAAAATCTTATAATATGTTTTTTTATAATCTAATAATATAAGTGTGAGACTTTTATCGCTCATAGTGTGGTCAGAGGAGGCAAACAGGGCTAGCAACCCGGGTCCTTTCGACCCCTATATATCCATAGACTTGCTCGATATATACGTCTCTCTTTAAGGATCCTTAAGCCATATATGTGGGATCAGGCGACTATTTATGATGGGCTATATGCACGGCTACGTGATACTTCTCTTGGACCAGCACTACTAAGAGAACGTAATCATTCTCGAGATGAATATTAATAGTTTGGACAGAGGATGGCTATAGGTTGATATCGACAGAGGGTTGAAATCACTCTTACCCTCGAAGCTTGTATAACTCAAGGAACTGGGGTATCAGACACCATTGCGCCGAGAAACGTTTTTTCTAAAGTGGCTTATTCTGCTCAAAGGAATAGATGTTTCTGGCGCCGAGCTCTAGGAAAATCAAATAGTGGTCTGCTTCCCAACTGACAGGGACAAAAACCCTACATGGGGAGATCTGGCTCGATACAATAGCAGATCCATATACCGGTAATTAGTATCGACTCTATGTATGGCAAATATTATTTATTATGAGAGTATACATTATTAATTTTGTTCATCATTATTATTATTATTATATAACACTTTGTAATTATTTATGAAAAATTTATTATCATATTTTTAAATTTCAAATATTTTTCTTATTATTAAAATATTTATGAAACGTGTAGTACACATAACATTAACCGCCAACAAATTCTAAAAATTTGTCATTTGCCAATACTGGAATTTAATGGTTTTACACATCTATTTAAGTCGATTTAAGCAATTAATATACCGGAAAATTATATTGAAATATATATAGGAACGTATCAGTAATAAATAACTCAATAATCATATAAGTATGGGTAATAAGATTCACACTCAATCATATAAAATGTTTATCAAATAATCATATTGAAATCAAAGCACTTAATAAAAACATATATAAAAGTAATAATAATAATAAATAAATAAATAAATAATAATCCTAATAATAATAATTTTATAATACCAAAAAAAATGTTCTTTATAAGATAATATTCTCAAGATTCCAACAAAATATATAATTAACGCACAGTATATAAATATACAGTAATCCCTCGCTATATCCGGACCAATTAATGAATTAATATATAATAACAAATAATAACAATCACACAATAAAGTATGATGCGAGTTATTTATTAATTTCGTCTTCAGTTTAGTGAAAAAGACATTAAATTATTAAGGTTTCAAGAAAATAGATTTTTATATATATTACATTATAAATAAATTTTATAAAGAGTGAGATATATAAAAAGGTAACACTCTTACATGGATTCTCGTGTGCTTACTTTAACTTTTTTTTATTGTATATTGATAACCTTTAAATCAAGAGGAATGTCATCTAATCATTGGCACATTATATAGCTAAATAAACCTATAAATATATATATATATATAATAAACACTAAAACTCATTACTATATATACATACATATATACTAATACAGAAATAAAAGTTTCATCCTTATGACAAATATTATATAATTAAATACTATAAGAATTGTTAATTTTGAATCACTTATCTTTGACATCATGAATTATCACACGTTCAACTGGTATTAACTATGTATATATAAACTCTAAAATATATATGTATATGTCTTTATGAAGGCTATTATTAAGGCTGATATGTAGTGAGTCAGTAGCATATTATATTAACACCTAAAGTGTTTGAGAGAGAGAAAATATATAAACCAAATATATAAGATAGGAGAGATACCACATGAAATGAATACGAATTCGAAAATAAGGCGTTCAAGATTACGTAGAAAAATATATCATTAGATTTTTAGAGATACTGTTAGAATAACTACACTATGTTATTTCATAAGATAAAAGACATAATTAGATGTACTTATTTCTAATTTATTACTTGCCTCTAATTGATATTTATTTAATTTTTTATTTACAAAAATTATTTATCTACTACCCTATTCTTTTTAAATGTGAGTTGATGTTCATTAAAGTAAAGTTATATAGAGAGCTCACTAAATGAAAGCTTTAAATCTAAACAAACACAATTAAAAAACAGTTTCCTGACAAATAGTCAATACCATATGCGAGTGAGAGAGCAGTTGAGTTTTTTTCAAACTTGGGGTGCGTTTCGAAATACCAGGGGTGCGCGACAAGCGTGAACAAAAATCCTAAAATTTTAAATTTTTTAAGTAGCACATTGTCACACATTTAATTATTAAGTAAGAAATTTATTTAAAAATATATAAAAGTAACCGTTAGACTATATGATATACTAGTACTCTTCCTCATTGAGTCTTAATGCCATCCATATGAGTAACAATAAATAACACCACAATACAACAATCTACAATTTACAAATTTCTAAGAAATAGCTATAATTAGACATAAAGGATATAGAGTGAGAAACACAATTTATAAGTAATTTAGTTTTCTATCATGAAACCGATTGACATATATAATTGAGTGGTTACTGGTATCTGAGATAAATGATAATAACACCTCTTAAATATAGCACACAAAGCTAATTAATTCCTTTAGTGCATTTCGCATATTGGTGCAGTAACACTATTTATACGCCGAGCAAATACGCGTTTAGTGACTATTGAACTAGGGATTATATCTTATAGACAAAAAAGAGAATTAAAAAATAAATAAATTAAATGAGAGCTAAGAACCTTTAAGCATAGAGTTTCTACAGTGGCACTATAACTGTCAACCATAGAATTTCTTAAAATTATTGTCAAGCCACATCCACTCTACCTAAATAATATGAAATTATATATAAAATAGACATAATGTATTTTTTTTTTATTTCTTAATAAATATATTATTATCTTAAAAAAGTTAATTAAGCTCAGTACCTCGTTAAATTATATTATTGTAAATCAGCTAGTTACCTACAAATTATAGTTAAAACTCCGCATTACAGAAATCAGTATAGAAGCTTATTAACAGTAGGAACTACATTAGTAATAAATTAAAGTATAATATTTATCGTAATATATATATAGGTATATAATAATAATATAAATATATCAGTGGCGAGGCGTGGCATTTTCCAGCATCATACCAAGCGTACAGTTCCGCAGGTTAGAATCGAATCAGAAACCTTTCAATCAGGTATATTAACCGAAATATTGAAAAAATAATACCCCTTAGTTAAATCTTATATAATATAATATATATATATATTATATTATATATAAGGATATATAAAGAGATAAAGAATATCTAAGGTAGCTAATCAACTCAACGTTAAATATTTGATTTATTGACCTATATGAATTTTTTTTTTCACTAACATAATAATACTATATATATGATATATATATGGATGATAAAAATAAATTTTATCGGTTGAGGAATACTTATATGTTGAGTATTCCTATTATGTTGGCATAAGTTTATACTTATACATGACAAAGTATAATGAGATAAATATACCTAACTCACAAATTGAAATGCCTCATATAATAATATAATGGTTAGATATAATTATATTATGTTATATGGAAACTATTATAAATAATTCTCCCTCTCTGGTTTATCAACAAAATCACTACTTATACAATATATATATCAAATAACGAAGATCATTAGTAATATATACTATATTAATATATAAAAACACATTGGTCTCCTAATTATAATTCATTGATATTGCTTATATATGTAGCCTAATACCTCTTATAACAAACTATACTCATGAGTATTTATAGGATAATAATTAGAATATTTCTCTAATTGCCACCTATATATAAGTACTATATATCTAACTCAATATAACGGGTTACTATAAATAAATATTAGATAATATTTTTACACCTATACAAGAATCATAAGTTAGAGTAATCTTATATTATTATTGATAATAGAATAATTACTGCAACCCTGGCCACTACACCTTTACCCTAAGCTATAAAATTGGCAACAACGATATTAATTATATATATATATATGTGAGAAAATAATACTATAATTACGTACCCCTAGAGTGAAGATAATATTATATTATTACTGATACATATATATAAGGACGTTCTTCAGAAGGGCAAATGAATTTAAATATTATGGAGGTCAAAAATGGCGCAGATTTTGAGAAATAATTACTTAGGGAGCCCCTCAATTAAATAGAAAGCAGAAATGACCCTTATTAACATACTAGGAGGCACATATATATATTATAATATATATATATATATATATATATATAACAATATTATATTAATATGAAATATTTATTGAGAGAGATTATTCACATACCATAAATCACTGAGCTAACTGCATGGAGGGTTTCTATATAAATATACGAACCAACACATTAAGGGTCTCTTTCTCACACGCTCGTAGTATAGTATATATTAGAGCTGAGTAATATATACATTATATATATTAACACGTACAGTACAACCTCCTAGTCGACAAAATAGAGCAGTCTCTTCTATATATAAATTCTAAACGAGCTCTTTCTTTTGCTGACAGAGAATGCTAGTTCTTATGATCAATGATGGCTGGACACACGTTCCTTCTAATTTTCCTGTTATGCCCCTGGTCTCCCGTCCGTGCTCTATCTATGGAATGAATTATATGCGTTCTCCGCTACACCTTATCCACATAGAATGAGGTACAAAAATTTTGTAATGTGTATTACTTCGCCTCAAGTCAATGGTCACGTGGCTGAGAAATCGCCTTCTACGAACTGAACAAAAAACAGAGGATCCAAACGAGTTCAAGGAAATTGATTTTTGGACTCTACTGTCATATAGTCTTAATCACATTCGAGATACGCACAAGAATATCTTATGTCTGTTGTTTGCGACTACAAGCCTGCTTTTTGTCACTCTTCTCTAAGGCAGTATACGAGTCTTTTCTTTTAAATAAGGGCGCCTCAGACTGTGGAGCAGTTAATGGTCGTTAATGAATTGAAGGCCTTAGATCACAATTAGCTTCATGTTCATAGCAATAGGCAGTTTAACTGTATACTAACTGATGCCCTGAAATAGATAAAATATCATTGCTCTTGAGTAAAACAACAGTTGCGATATTATTATGCCCAGCGAGCTTTACTCTCAGCATTTATTAATATGGCTTCCAATAGCATTATTTATCCTACTTTCAAATTATTCCGCTTATCCAATTAACCACTATATGAAACTCTTACTCTATTCTGTGGACCAAAGCGTGTTCATACGAGCTCTAATACCCATTCATATCGCAGTTAAACTTTGTATTTGATTGAGTAGAACCTAGGTGAAGAACTCTTATTAAAATTTTTAACTATATAAAATTCTTTTTGCAAACTAATATAGAACTGTCACAGCCGAAAAGACGCATTATATCTCAGTTCATTCTTTTTGTATGGTTGTAGATAACATCCTTATTGCACTTGTTCCTAACGAGGTGGCCACTTTTGGGTAATCATCTGCGTAACTACATTAAGACATATACCTTTGCTCTTTAAGTTCCTATATGCCGCCCTAAACTCATATTAATATACTACATGAGGAACAATAGTAACCCCAGCACTCTGAACCCGTGGGAACACCACTCCTTACGCAGTAATTTTCCACATGATTATTTGAATACATGGTGCACCCATTTAGTGTACACACTGTTTTCTATTTCCAAACTACTCTTTAATCCAACGCACATTCTTGAACACACTATGCGCCTATGTTTCAACCACTACGTCCATTCTTACTTCGTGATTAAATACAACCATTTTCGCCATCGCTTAGTTCGTGTAAGAGTCTGAACAACAACAATCTTATATCCTTTAATTTGCAAAATACTTTTCTCTATACCTCAACAGCTTTATTCTACCTATCCCTTGCGTGTTTTTTATACTCTGGCACTCTTTGGAGATCGCAGACTCTGGGGGTCTGTGGTAAGCATTCTACGTGGATAAACCTATTACGAGATGAGTTCGCACTGTCCTAGTTGGACTTTCTCGCATGACTCGCTCCAGTACTGGTGCTTATTCTTTTTTGTATGCTCGCTCACCCTGAATGATGGGAGCTTGTAATCGTTGTGTATGTGAGAGGCTAGAGTCAGTGTTCATTCGTCTTCGAACTATACGTCTTTCTCTATCAATCAATCCGATGGTTCGATCGTAGAGTCTATGTTCTCTGGCCATTCAGCGCTAGTAGAGACTCAGAGACGCGTAATCGGCGCGCAGATCTTTTTATAATCTCAGTCTCGCTATCAAGACTTCTTCAACATCTCACAAGCAATACCCCATGTATTATTCACATTCAAGCTAGAAATTCGGTTGCAGGGATACTAGCTATCTATTCGTGCGAGCGAATTGAGACGCGCTATCTCCACAGACGAAACGAGAAGTGCGCCAGTATCACATTGGTATTCTCTCTCTATAAGGAACAAAAGATCACTATTCTCGCGAGAGGCCTCTTGCCATAAATTAAGCTATCGCTCTATACAATTCTGTAAATATACTTTATGTGCTCACCCTCACATAGGCAACATCGTACCTGGATATACTGTGTGCCATCATCCAACTGAAAGAGGCTTCGATCAATCTCTTCGGCCTCGTGCTATGTCTCTCCCTAAACTGTCAACTAGGACGGAGGCGTATATATAGAGGAGCATTCAAACCTACTCTTACTCTCACTTCTCTCTCCTCATACTAGGGTGTAATCATCTTCTCTTTCTACTTGGTGCTGTATTATCATGGTGTGCACTACAGAGGGAGGAAGGCGTTTCGTGGGAGATCTATAGAGACCTGTTTAGGTCACTGGCTCTGTGGACTCGGTGCTGCGCACCTCGAATAATTCCCACCCCCCGAGACTTTTTGAGAGAGGTGAAGTGCTTACGTGCTTACCCCGCCCCTCGTTCAATCTTATAATTTACTTCATAGTGTCAATATAGCTCAATACTAATACTGAGAGAGCGATATAATGTCATGTCCTCGCCCGGATTAATTTATATTAATAATACCGCCCCTCGTATATCATATATCACTATAATTTCCACTAAATGTACTAAGTACTAGCTTCAATAACATCAATTATCTTAATTAACTAACTCAGCTCTGAATACTAATTCTCGGTTAACACATCTTCCTGTGTTACTCGCTGTGAGAATATATTTATCTCACTCATTTAAAGCCTGCGTCTGTTCTCATCTAGCGTAATTTGCGCTGCGGATGAAATTTTAGCGTGCTGCAACACCCCTCCTGAATAGGGCTCGCCCGTGAGTGGTGCAATATAATACTAAAAAACATAAAACACACACAAGTAACTCGACATCAGGAATACCGGACCTCATACTACCACATTGAAGTTCCACACCTATATATCTTCATACCTTACGATCCAAATGTAGCGTGGGATTCACTAAATAAAAAAAAGTTTTATGTTAGATTATATGTTTTACTATATTATTATATATTTGAGGGTACATTAAATTTCACAGAGGAAGGTTACAAGCTTATATATATTATGGATTTTATAATACATATATAATGTTAGTACCTACTATTAATATTCTTTATAGGTACAACAATATATTTGATCATATATGTAAATATTATATAATATTATATGCTAAATTACAATATATAAGCCTGAGTTATGTGTACATTATATATATCTATACGAGAAAAAGTAGGTAGAGAGAGAAGCTCTCTCTCAACAGACACTCATACGGAGGAGGATAGAAGTCACTTTTGTGTCAATACCTAACCTGGATTATCTTTAAAGCTCAGAACGGTAGTCCATGGTAGAGGAATCTAAAAATGAGGTGGAACAATTTGGTTTTACTCGACGATGATGTCGTCAAAGGAATTGAGACCTTATTAATAGCTCGTTGATCCTTTTGCACAAATTGAGTTGGATTTCCATCTCTCACCTGAACAGATGCAGGGATCTTGAGGTGTTCCTTGTGTTCTTCCGCCAATGCATTAGAGGTCACAGCAACGGCATCGTTTAAACGTTGTGTTTCAGCAAAAAGGACAGCATTATCAACTTTTGCAATTGCGGATGGTGTATACATTCCGACAGTCTTAATACGACCAACCTTATCTGATTTTTTAGATTTTTTAGATGATGTGAACAGACTTAGGTCATCATCATCCGAGGTAGGGAAGCCAAAAACCCTGTAATATTGCTGATAATCTTCAGTGTTATATGATCACAATTCAAGAACATCCAAGAACTCAGTCATGTTGCTGAATCGAACACCAGCAATCTTGAGGATTCCTG
>JABUQX010029749.1:30000-40506 GCA_015478945.1 Trachelipus rathkii
CAATTTTCGGAACGAGGTATTGAAACATTTTAATCTTTTTTTTTAATTTAGTTACCCTAAGTTTAAATAAGTAAAGAAAACGAATTTTTAAGGGATACAAAATTAAAAGATATCAATAATAATAGTAATTCTATCTAAAGAAAGTTTTCAAAACCAAGATTTTATTTTCCGTCCCTCCGAAAGTTTTTGAATATTTCGAAATGACTTACCCACGGATGGGAAGGAAGATTTTTCTATCTCAAAATTTTCTCGAAGTGAAATTTAAACTAGTTTGCTCGCTGCCGATAAAAGTCCCTCTCCCTCTTATTTTGTCGCATCCAAAAAAAACTCTTTACAATACAAGTTTAAGACAAAAAAATTAGTTTTTTAATTTCGTCCTCCTTAAAATTTCGTTTTCTTTAATAGTGAAAATTTAGGGGAACTAAATAAAAAAAAATTATTAAAAAATATTATTTTTTTTTCGCTATATAAGTTTTTGAACGAATATAATCCGTTCCGAAACTTACAAAACTCGCCTAGTTTTGAAAGATAAAATTTTGGTTCGAGAACTAAGCCACGGATGCGAAGGAAGATATTTCTATCAATAGCAAATCATAAATTTTTCTCGATGGGAAATCTAAACTAGTTTGCTCGCTGATATTCATAAAATATCAACCAATTTAGTTTATTGGCAGCGAATGAACTAGTTTCAATTTAGTTTATTGGCAGCGAGCGAACTAGTTTTGATTGAACATCGAAAAAAAAATTATGATTTGCTGTTGAAAGAAAATCTTTTATCGTATAAATATACATATTCCTGGCTAAGTTCTCAAACCAAAATTTTATGTTTCAACCCTCCGAGAGTTTTGCAATTTTCGGAACGAAGTATTGAAACATTTTAATCTTCTATTTCTTATTAATTTTAAACCTTCCTTTTTATGGACCGATTTCGTGTCCATTTGTGCGGTGGGTTACATTGCCATAATTTTACAGTATACGACATTTTTGTTTTACCACGGCTACTACTATTCGCAATTACTTATACATTTTTCTTATCCATTTATGATATTGTTTGTTCCTTTAAAAAAAACTAAGATATTCGTTCCAAAATTTCAGTTTTTTTCGTGACGCTTCACCGGATCCCGAGGAATAGCTTATAATAAGATATTTTGGTTTCCAAATACATTCAAACGTATTATAACTCAGTAGTCTGTAATATATAGACATTTCAACGGGCTCCATGTTTCATTTGGTTGTAACCTCGATGTCTAAGTTCCCAATCGCATATTTTTTTCAAAATTTTTTCCAAACATTCGAGACTTTTAAAAAATTTTTCAAGGAATTGGGAACTTTGACATCGAGGTTACGACCAAATATAAAATCGAACGCGCAGAAACGTCAATATATTAAAGTCTACTGGGATGTAATATGTTTGAAAGATTTGGAAACCACAAAAATCGAAATAAAAGCTCTTCCTCGGGACCCGATGTAACGTCATAAGACGGAATCGACTTATCCTAGGAATATTATTAAATCATTTCAATGTTTAAGCGTTTAAACGTATCTAATATTGGTTGAAATAATATTAAATTATTTCGATAAAAATTATTAATAAATTGTTTTGATAAATAAATAAATCTCGCTCAAAGTAAAAATTTGATCATGTATTTTATACATATATTTTTTCCTTTAAAAAACTAAGACATTCGTTCCTAATTTTCAGTGTTTTTCGTGAATTTTCATCGGGTCCCGAGAAAGAGCTTTTATTTAGATCTTTTGGTTTCCAAATACGTTCATTAATTTGTATTTTAAAAGAAATTATATTGTTTTTTAAAATAGTTTCCCCTTAAATCCCGTTTTCTTTAATAAAATGTTTTTTAGGTAACTACGTAAAAAAAGAAAACTATTAATATATGGTTTCCATAAATGAATGAATCACGCTCAATAGAAATTTTATCATTATATTTGCCTATATTATTCAATTGTTAGTTTTTTGTAATTATTTTATGTAGGAATAATTTATTTACCCTCCACCCAGAAATGTGGAATATAGATTTAGTTAGGAGTCGGGTATCTATAAATAAGTATATGGAAATGGCTAAGAATATGAGATGTTAGTTTGCTCTAATCAACTGTCAGCGAGAGATGGGCGTTTCTAGGTGGCCATGCACCACTTTTCGATCAAAATCGCAAGTGTAGGGACTGCACACCAGCATGTTATGAAGCGCCGGGCGAACGCCCTGCGCCTAAATAACGCAAGCCTGAAACGCTTGCGTTCAGAGGAGCGCAGAGACGTTGGCTTGTTTTTTTTTAATTTAGTTACCCCAAAGTTAAATAAATAAAGAAAAAACAATTTTCTATGATACAAACATTAAAAAAATATCAATCAATAATAGTACATCTACTAAAGAAAAGTCAAGTTGTTCAAAACGGCAAGATTTTTATTTTCCGTTCCTCCGAAAGTTTTTGTTTGCAAACTGAAATCTAAACAAGCTTGCTCGCTGCCGATAAAAGTCTCCCTCTCCCTCTTATTTTGTCGCATCCTAAAAAAAATACTCTTTACAATACAAGTTTAAGACAAAAAAAATTAATTTTTACTTTTCGTCATCTTAAAAGTTCGTTTTCTTTATTAAATGAAATATTTAGGGAAACTAAATAAAAAAATTATTAAAATATATAAATTTTTTCGCTCTTTATAAGTTTTTAAAGTAAACCAATATTATTTATTAGCAAAGCGAACGAACAGTTACAAATTTATGTTATTGGCAGCGAGCGAAGCTCATTAACATTAATTTTATTAGCCGCGAGCGAAACTAGTCAATTTTGTTTATTGGCCAGCGTTGAACAAAAAAATCTTTTATCGTAATTAATTTTCAAGATTCATGACTAAGTTCCAAATCAAAATTTATATTATACACCCTCCGAGTAGTTTTTACAAATTTCCGAAACGCCATGTTTTGGCCTTACTTAAATATAAGGAGAGAAGTAGATTTCTGTTGTGGTCTGAAAAAAGTCTCTGTGGTAAGGGAGATTTTTTTTTCGTCCTTCCGTCTTCCGAGAGTTTTTTTGTTCTTGCAAACGATTAGGAAGTCTAATGCAATATGTGCGGAATTGTGTGGCCTAGTGTGCAATTAAATTAGTTTATGTCTTTTTTTTTGTTTATTTTATTTAATTAATTATGGTTTATTTATATGATATGTTTGGTTAGGTTTTGTTGTATTCGTTTGAGTTGGAATTTTACTTTCTATGCAATGTTTTTTTTTTTGTTTAGAATTTTCTTTGTCTTCCAAAACTTCTATTGTTCTATAAAAGATTATTATGGTATGATTATTATTATTGTAGAGCGCCAATTAAAGAAAAATATAAATAAAAAAATATAGTTTTGCACTATTGTATAATTTGAGTATTTGTTATTGTTTTTTGTTTTTTTTTTTTTTGTTATTTTTTTTTGGTTTTGTTTATTGTGTTATTCATTTATCTTTATGGTTTTATAGACATCAAATGTATTTTGAGTGTAATTTTTGTGTGTCCGTTGTTTCCTGTTTTATAGATTTCTCTGGGTTTGTGTGTTGAGTTAAATGAAAATTAATGTGGTGATATGGTATAGTTAAGTCCGAATATTTAGATCGAAAATTAAAGATACTTTTTTCCTAATAAATAAGTTTTTAAACGAATATAATCCGTTCCGAAACTACAAATGCTCGCTTTTATGTTTGTGAAAAGATACTTGACGATTTTTTGTGTTTTCGTAATAACTACCACAGATGCGAAGTTGTAATTATTTTCGCGTCAATCTAGGCTGAATCATAATCTGTTTTCTCTGAGTCTGAACTAAACGTGTAGTTTGCTGTTGCCTGATAATATTATCCTTGCTCTTCTTATTTGTGTGCGCTACACGAGAAAAAAAGCGTTTATTAGCAATACAGTTTATTAGACATCAAAATTAGTTGTTTAATTTCGTCCTGCCTAAATTTTCGTTTTCTTTAATTAAATAAAAATTTACGGGAACGTTAAATAAAAAAAATTCTTAAATTAATATGTAAATTTTTTTCGATATATACTAAGTTTTGGATTCCAATAGTTCAGATGAGTTATGTTAACATTCGGAAACGTTTGTATAAAAATTAATAGAATATATTTTCTTTTAATCTAATTTTTGATGTTATTTGGATTTTTATGTATTGGTTGCATGCTTGCTCTCATATTTTTGTCGTGCAACTAATGTTTTTAAACGCTTTTTTTTGTCACAATACTTGTAATTGGTTGGATTTCTTTAAACAAAGATATAACAGGTGGTATTGTGACATTTATTTTAGGTTAGGTCAGGTTATAACTGGTTTTTTTTATTTTGCATGAGATCGGTGTTTTATATTTTTTTTTTTTTTTTTTTTCTATTTCTTATTGTTTCGTTTTCGGAAATTATTTCATAAAACTTTCTGTTTATTTGGATCGGGAAAATAATTTAATTTGCTTTTGAAACACTTTAGTTATATATTTTGTTTTAATTTTATTTTATTATATTATTGATTTTTTTTTCTTTTGATGTTGTTTTTCCTTCTCTTTTTTAATTTAAATTCGTGGTTCTTAGCGTTTAAAGTTTAGGGTAACCTAAATGTATTATTAATATATAGGAAGGAGTGTTATAACGGTTGTTGATAGTTGTTTGTCGTTCCAAAAATTGTCAAAAACTCTTCGAGGGTGTGTTGGAATATTAATTAGTTTTTGAGACGTGCTAAGGCGATTATGAACTTTTTTTTTAGTAGTGTTATGATAGCATACGTAAGTTTATGATGTGGAATATTTGATTTAATCATTTTTTTTTTTTCTTAGGTTTTTTTGGTTATTTTTTCTTTTTCTTTTTTGATAAACAGATATAAGTTTTATCGTAATAATGTTTATATTGATTTTGTGTATTTTATTTTCTTATTTTAATTAATTCTAGTTTTTAAATTTACCAGCTTTGTTCAGAAAAAAAAATGTCCCTCGCCGTATTTATTTTTGTTGCATTGCTTCTTTTGCACCAAATATTATTGCTTGAGGTATTGATTAAAATGGTAAATTAACTTCAAAAATCAAATCGCCACTTAAAAAAGATTACCGCTGATTCACAATGGCGATAAATCTTTCTTCTCAAAAATATTAAATTGCTTATTAAATGGTTTTTCGTTTTCATTTAAATATTAAATTGTGCTATTATGATACTTTCAAACCCTAAACGCGTTCATAATAGATGTGCCTGTTGTTTTTAAGCGTGTATACGTGCGAGAAAGATCTTTTTTCTTTTCTTTCGTCAATGAATATTAATTTCTAATTGGATTTTTCTAGTTGTTTTTATAAAATATTTTTTAAGATGTGGTCAGATATGGTAGCGTTTCAAACACAAAAGCTCTGGGAAAGTAGATTTGCGGCGAGGATAGTAATCTTGGTTTATGGCGAGGGGCAACTTAAATGGCGATAGGGCACTTGTTTTTAATTGCGGAAGTGCATCGGTGATTTGGCGAGGAGGGTGTCTATCGGTGTTTGATGGCTTATCGTGCGTGCCACGTGTAAGAATTGTCTGAAGGTGGCATTCTGGTTTATGTCGAAGTGTCAGAACGTTTTATCGTCTGTAAGTGTTCTTTACAGCATTTTTCGTTTTTTCATATTTGTAAATTTTTTTTAATAATCCATATTCTCAGGGCTATTGACACACGCTCAAGTACTAATTTTTATTAAACGATTACACGAATTTTAAGCTTAGTGTCATTTTATTTATTGTTTTTTGGTCGTTATTTGTTGCTAGCGAGCTGAAGCTTAGTTTTCTTAATTTATTTTTATGTTGTATTATACAAATGAGACATAGTTTCCAATTTATTTTTTTGTTGCAGCGCATGCGAACTAGTTCGATTATGTTTTGTTTTTGTTGCCAGCGAGTTGCGAGACGGATCTCAGTGTTTATTGTGTTTATCGTTTTCTCATGGTGGTTTTTTAACGAAAATGTTGAGTTTTTGCTGTTGATATAGAATAATCTTTTATTCGTATAATGTTCATATTCATGATCTATAGTTCTTAAATCAAAATATTATTATTTTATTTATAACCCGCCGAAGTTTACAAAATTTTTCGAAAACGGCATGTTATTTGTACGCTTAACTAGAAATATTAGCGAGAGACAGTAGATTCTTTTGTGCTGGCTTTCAATCGGGATCCTCTTGTGTCAGTATGCTAGTCTTAGTAACTGAATATTTCTGTTTTCGAAATACGTTGTAAACGTTTTTTGTAATTCAGTTTTTTAGTAGACCTTTTGTTATGAGGCTGTCGATTTCTTATCTCGTTTGTGGCTTGTGCGAGTTTTTTCGTCTTTCTGATCTTCTGATTTTTATCTTTCGAATGTTCCTTATTTTTGTTTCTTTCTTTATAATTCCTTCAATTTTTTTATTATGTGAAAATTCTTCTGTTTTGGGTTTTTTTAGATTGTTATTGTCCGTTCCTTTCCGTTCTCCGTAATTTACATTTTTTTTTTTTCTTCGTGCTAAACGAGAAAGTGTTTTTTAGACTAAAACAAAGTGTTGGCCACAAAATTCAGTTACTGTCTGCGAATATGTGGGATATCTGTTTTGAATTTTTTATATTAATTGTTATTTCGTTTTATTTTTATGAATTAGATTATCCTTTAATCTTTACCGTTGTTGTTACATTTTTTTTTTCTGGTGCCTATGATCTTTTTGCTAGCTATTAATAATGAAATTTAGGCTTTAAGGTTTAACCTAGATTAAAGATAAAATATTTATAGTATATTTTGATAATTAAGATATTAGTTTTTTTTCGATTATATAATAATTATTATTTTTTTTTTTAGTACTTGTTTTTATCATTATGATAGCTTTTATTGCCACAAATATTCAAATTTATGTATATATCATTCCCTTACCATATGCACGATTTTGTTTAATTAGAAATTAATTGTTATTTTTTTGTTAATTTTTCAAAATTTTTTTTTTTGTGTTTTTTTTTATTTGATTTTTATTTTTTGTTTTGGGGTTTTTGATGTTTTTTGTTTATTTTTATTTTTTTTGTTTTATTTGTTTTGTTTTTTAAATTTTCTGTTTTCTTTAATTTATAATGAAACAGACGGGGTAAGTTATGTTTTTTTTTTGTGTTTAAGTTAAGTAAAATTTTTTAATTTTAGTAGTTGAAATGTTTTTTTTTTAACGTAATTGTTCAGTATTTGTGGCAATCCCTCTTTTATTTTGAACGAAGTAATAATCCTCCCTGGAAATTCTGTTGAGTCATATTAGAACTTTCTTTTCTATTTTTGTTTGAAAGTATTTTTTTTCAATGCTTTTTGTTCGTATCAACTGAGTCCATTTAGATTGGCGCAATGGTGTCTGACTCCTCCGTTTCAAAACATCTTGTTTTTTTTGGTTCTTTTTCTTTTTGTTTTGTATATTCGTTTTGTAAACTAACAGTTTGCTCGTTGGGCCGATATATATAGTTCCCTCTTCCTCTCTAATTTTGTTCGCTTATTGCACAAAGATTTTTACTAACGGTTTACCAATACGTATTTTTAAGCACTTCAATTTAATTGTAGTTTTTTAGATTCGTTTTTTTCCTTTACTTTTCTAGTTTGTTTTTTTTTTTTTAGCTGTAATATTTTTTAATTTTTGTATATAAGTTATTATGTAAGTTTTTTTTTTAATGATTTGAGTTTCTTTATGGATTTAAATAAATATAGAATTTTATTTAATTATCAATTAGGTTTTTTATAATTTTTTTTGTTTTTTTTCTTGGTTTATTATTAGGATTTTGTTATTGAGTTTTGGTGTTTGTGTAACGAATTAGGGAATTCCGTTTGCTCGTGATTTAACTTACAGAAACTGTGACTTGGGTGGTTTTCTTAGTTTTTTTTGACAGGAAAATATTGGTTTCTGACTATACTTAGCGAGCAGCTATCATGTATCCATTAGGTTCGAAAAGAAAGTTGATTATTAGGTTCTCAAGTTGGGTGTTTACTCGGCAGCGTATTTTTTATGAAATTTGCAAGTTTGTTTTTGCGTTGCGATATATGTGTTCTGATTCGCAACTATAGTTTGTTGTTTTGATTTCACATTCTTGATTAGTTATTTAAATCTTTTGGGTTACTGGATTGGCTTTGTGTGTTTTTTATAGTGACAGTTTTATATGCTGTTTTTATATAGTGTATAAATTTAATTTATTATTTTTAATCCTAGCACTCTGTTTTTTAGGAAACGTTGTTTTTTATAATTTATTTTATATCTTTTTCATTATTATTGCCCGTCCGAGAGTTTTGCGAATTCTTTGTGTGATTACGCAAACTATCGAAATCAAGTCGTGTTTATTTACCTTTTTTTGTTATTTATGTAGATTTGGTATGTACCCTTTCATGGTGTTTATTTATATTAAGTAAAGTAAAATTTGCGAATCTTTGGTTTAAGGCGAGGAAAATATTTAATACTTAGGAGATATTTAATATTATTTTTTATTATGGTTTATGTCGTTATGTCTAATGGACTAGATTGTGTTCAGTACGCACACGATTTTTTGTATTTTCTTCTCTTCCTCTGTGATAAAGGTTTGTATGGTAATATTTCGACTAATCTTAAAATATAGAAAAATCGAAATGGGAATCTCCTTGATAATAAACTAGCTGTTCTAGCTCGCCTCCAATTATATATGTCTCTGATGTAGATTTATATTTATAAGATATGTATATATTTGGTGGGTGTGTATTGCGTGAAAATGAAAAGGAAAGATAGGTTTTAATCTTAAGAATATTGGAAATATATTTACAAAGCATTGTAGTTATTTATTTTTTTTTTTGCTATTTAATATACAGTTATATTTTTTTTTGTAATTTTTTTTTAGATTTGAAACCGTTTTTCTGCGTTAGAGTTGTATTCAGGTTTTAATATCTGGAAATCGGTGGTGTATATAATAAAAAATTTCTGGGTTAATTGAAGAATAGCTACAAATAGAATTTTTTTCAGATTATTAGTAGTTAGTTTTTTTTAGTTGTGTGTTTCCGTCCATAAAAAGTATTATTATATAACTAAAAATAATAGAACTGTTTAGGTGTCATATTTCTTATATGATGTTGGGTTATAGATTACAAATTTGTTGAAGTTAGAGTAACTTAGTTCAAGGAAAGGTGAGAATATATAAGAAATATATCTATTGTAATTGATTTTCTATATATCCAGTGAGTATCTCAAAAATTCCCTATATATCGATTTTGAAATTTCCTAAAAGCTATTCTGATTGTCGCTGTTCAAGAGAATATTGTCCTCTCCCTTTTATATTGCATCAGCACACAAAAAACTTGAGTTGATTCAATATATATTAAACTTTTGCTATAACTAGCTCGCAACTTCCGTATTAAAGAGTCATTCTCGTGAAGGCACGACGGCGAAACAATCTAGCTTGTCATAAAATAATTGTAAAGTTGCGAATGGGAATTTTCAGTTGTTTTTATGATCATATTATAAGACGGTTTAAAGTAAATAAACGATCCTAAAAACATCAATGTCGAATAGCGAACGCCTGAAAAATATTGCCGCTTAAACGCTATAAAAAATGCTAAACTAATCCAACTGTGCGAAAGAACATTATGTTAAAGTCTTAAATAAGTCAATTTTCATTTTTTTTCGTAAATATTGAAAATTGTCTAAATATACGTTGCATCACACCTGTTGAACGCGAATTACTAATGAGCTCGTTGTAGCACCGAACGCGTAAAAGAATTTGGCTTGATGCTAATACATCACTTATTTTAATTCGTCTATAATTAGGATTTTCAGTTTTTATAAATATGGTGAAATTGCAAAATTGAAGACGTTTGCCAAGATAATCCATTACTCCGAAAGAAGATATCTATAGAAAGCACGGAACGGCGAATAAATCGTCTCTTATTCAATAATATTAAATTGCTTAAATAGAGGATATTTCTTAGGTGTTTTCATAAATACTAGAGATCACGTACTCGATTTATCTTGAGGGGCGCACGGTCCGTATAGAGAGTGCCATCCGGCGAAAAAGGGGGCTCACCGCCTGAGAGCTAGGGTTCTCACGCCGAAGTTCGAGGGCGCACGCCGAAAAGCAGTGCTTACTCGCGTAAGCAGGCCCACGTCCGAAGTGCATAAGGCCGAACTGCCTCGAACTAGTTCCGCCCGGCCGTATAGCATGGGCTCCTACGTCAGATTATTGTCAGGTCACGCCGATACCGGAGCCACGCCGAAATGCAGTGGCCAGTACGCTCGAGTAGCAGGTGCAACGCGTGATACTGCATGGCGCACCGCCGTAACGAGACCAGAGCCGGTGAAACGTTTATTCCTAGATTTATGATACGAAATATCGGTTCATTGTGCATCTAACTAAGAGATACTGGCAGAGAATAGTCTATCGATTGATGCAACTCGTTAAGCTCGTTCGATTCGGTGAAGATATTCGAACGTTCGAGTACGAAATATCTAAACCAATTAGTTTAGTTGGCAGACGGAGAGAGAGGCAGAATGTATCGTCATTTGCGAA
>JABUQX010029750.1:0-15000 GCA_015478945.1 Trachelipus rathkii
TCATGTTTGAATAATAGCGTTTATTTATTTTTGTTTTTCAGTGATTAAAGTTAAAGTAATTCCTTTCCATTATATTATTTTTATTCTCTCATATAAACATATTTTAGCTAGTTTAAGAATCTTCTTGTAAATTTGATACTGAGATAAGTAAAGAACATAAATGCTATTACTGTGCTAAACTTTATAGATTCACTCACCTATACTGGAAATGGAAAATCGGCACCAATGTTTTTTGAGTAAACACAAACATAAAATAGTAATTAATTATTTATATTTGCATTTAATATATTCTTTAAGATTCCTATCTTCTTCACATTTAATCTATAATACCATACTTGGGGCACACCAACTCATGACACACTCAATGACTCAAGTTGGTGTTCGCTACATATACGAATGCAACTTTCCTTGAGCTGCATACGACAGTATTAATACTCCCATTTAAAATGTACTCTAATTCTCCTTATTACGGTGTATTTACTCTCATAAATTTATCATTACACCGTATTATCGGTAGTCAGCACCACTAAAAATAAGAGTATAAGTAATCGATATATAATTCATAGTGTGATCGGTACAAGACAAAATGCCATAATAAATACTATTATATCATAAACTAATGCCTATAATTTAAAAAAAAAATAAAAAATACATCTATAACAATCATAAATTAATATAATAACGGAGCTACTGCTGGTGGCATGACAACAATACGACATGACGATAAAATATATATATACAAGCGGTCACAACGTACCATACAATAGCTATACTTCCTCACTATATCATTATCCATAGCCTACAAATAATCTATATCTATAAATAGTAAAAAAAAAATAAGCTAACACTATAATTAATTATTATATATAATATTATATGATATAATATATATTAATTATATATTAATAAGATATTATATATATATTATAATATATTAAATATATATATTATAATATATAATATATATAATATTATATATATAATATATATTATATAATAATATTAATATATTAATATATATAAATAATAAGGTATTGGATAATATTAATTATAATATATCATATATATATATATATATTAAATAATATTAATAATAGTTAATATATAATTAATATTATATTTAATATAATAATTATATTATATATAATATATATATAATTATATATTTATATATATATATTAATATATATATATAAAATATATATTATAATAATAAATATATAATTTATATTATATTATTATATATAATAATATATATTATTAGTGCTGTTAATTATATAAAAGGGACTACCAAACAAACTACTAGATAACTACTAAAAAATACTATCCTACCTTATAAATAGAAGTTTATTTTTAAAATAAGTTCTTTAGAATGGCTATTGGTACTTAAAAATTTACGACTGTAAATCTATAATAAATTTTTTTTATTGATATTTGCTAAAACATTGTTAAAAAATTATTTTTATAGTTACTCCGAAGTGAACAATTAAATATTAAGACCTGTTACCTGTTTGCAAAAAGGCCCATTAGTTTGATAGGACATAAAAAGTAGGCCCATAACCTACTTTATTAATTACATCTTATTGCTAATGAGTTAATTTATTGGTATTATTTTGGATTTTTTATCTTGTTTTATTAAGGTTTTTTTGACTAAATATGACGAATTTTATTTTTTTTTTTTTTTGAAATTAAAATAAATATAAATAATAAATTAAAAAAGGTAAAATTTCCTCACAAATTCTTTTCAAAAATATCTCCGCATTTGGGTCAACCCTCATAACTCTCTCTAGAGTTAATTATTTTTGTGTTTTTTTAGGTTATTTATTATTGTTATTTAATAGGAATTTAATGACTAAATATGAAGAAATTTTATATTTTTTATATAAATTAAAAAAAATAATAATAAATAAAAATAAGGTATATTACATTATAAAATAACAAAATAATTCCAAAAATCACTTTCACACATAAATCACTTGCTACTTATTATTGCTGCTGATGTACTTTTACAGTTACTTTCTCTTAAGAAACTGTAAACTCTTACCTGTTACTATATTATACCATATAAATACATATTACAAATTGTTGTGTTAAAAATAATAAAGATGGGCCACCATTTTTTTAGATACATTATTATGAAAAAGTGGGTCACCTTTTTTTTATCCTACAATTTGTCGCTATTTTTATTTCTTAGATACACAAATAAATAATTAACTCTAAATCTGTAATTACCATACAAGATAATACTTCACATAATAACCCATATGTGTTAGGTGTCTATAGATAGACACCACCTAATACACCGCGCTCCACATTTCTCACTCTCACAAAAAAAAGGTGATAAATTTAATCTTACAACTTGGGCCCTTTTTGTAGTCTTTTTTCGATGGTATGTATAGTTATGTTGATTGTATATTTTGGCTTTGACCAAATTTCTTGTAATTTAGTATAGTGTGAGAATTACACTTTTGCATGGGTAACTATTAATAAGTAACATAATTTAATTATAAATATTAATATATTTATAGAGTTCTTAATGCAGTAATTGACTTGAGACAGAATACATAAATTAAATGGTTTTTACACGATCGTCAAAAAAGTAGGCGTTAGTTATATAGAAAAATATTCTAAAAAATAATTCCCTTAAAAATTCAAAAATACGATTAATTTTTAGATATCCAATTTGAACCATTATAACACCTTTATACATGCATACTCGATGGGGTTAATAAGTTCCGCTATCATTAATATTAAACCAATTTTTTTTCGGCTATCACTTAACAATCAATTAATATATACGAAGAGACTAACAGGATTGGGTACCTTATTTTGCATATAAAAAAATGGGAAAGAAATTTATTAACGGTAACAGAACTTATACATAAATATATAATATATATATATATTAATGTAGTATAAATATACTAACCACTATATCACTAGGAACACCTATTATACTAATCATAATAAATAAAAAATATCCATATATATATAACTAAACTACCTTTTAACGTGCTATCAATAAATTAGATATATGTATATACTTTAACTAAAACTAATTAATGAAATAAAAAAAATAATACTTCAAAAATACTATTCCACATATTTTAATGTATTAAATCAAAAATGAATAAATAAAGCTACAAAATATTATTATAAATAATATATAATATAGAAAATATAAAAAAGAGAATAGATTATTATCCATATATTATATAACCTATACACTACAATACTTATCCTCGCTATAATATCTCAAATACTGTAAGATAACTTAATCCTCACCCCCCCTCCATATATACTATCATATAATACCTAATACCTCAGTACTCTCTGATACAACATAGGTACATACTGGTATACGTACTCTCACACCTACCGCCATATAAGTAAAAACGTGGACCCTACTATATACCCGTTAGCCCGGTTACGGTACAGGACCCTACCTATTAAATACTACATATCTAGGATAGCCAGTATCATACTACTATTATAGTATGGAAATTACTGGTATACATAATATATAATTATTATTTATATATATATAATTATTTCGCGCTATAAACCTTGGAATGTTGAATAAAAAAAATAAAAAAAAATAATAAAAATAAAAAAAAATAAATAAAAAAATATAAAAAAATAAATACAAATTATGTTAATCTTTGTCTGCTATAAATTACCTTATATCATAGAAACATATGTCTATTGGTAATTCATTAGAGCTTAACCTGATGTAAAAAGGACCGAGTACTCATATCCGTGTTCCCGCGTGTGGGCGTTAAGTATTACCGTTGCGCGAGGTCCACATTTATTAAATTGGCGGGCCTTTATACTTTAGTTCAGTATATATATAATATAAAACGTTAAGCATTCAAGAAGTATTACAATGTTAAAGTCTATTTAGAATAGTTGTATATAGAGTTTTGATTATTCAAAAATAGGTAAACCACGTTGGGAGAAATAGATAGTTTATTATTAGGTAAGAATTATTAATCTATCATATATTTATTTAATTTTAATTAAAATTAAAATCAATATAAATTATACATATTATATTTAAAAATAAAATATCTCAATTTGTAAAAAATTTATTTTTTAAAAATTTATGCAAAAAAAAAGTTAAGGTCTGCACCATCCCTAAGACTGAAGAGATCATCATTTTACTAGCATTAACAGCATAATAAATAAGTTTGTAAAATTAAGAGTTCCATGTATTTGTATTGTATTTAGATGATATTATTTTATTTAGTTATAGTGAGTTGGATAAAACTGTGATAACTATAATATATTTTCTATGTATATAATATAATAATAAATTATTATTATAAGTATTTTTATTATATATAATTTATTCCCCTTATTTAATATTATAATTTAATTTATTATTTATAATATATTAATAAAATATATATATATTATATAAGTATTTAAAATAAAAACTTTACAACCCATATCTCTAGTAAAAGGCAAATACATATTAATATTACAAATATAATAAAACAAAAGATGTGATTTTGTAAAACATTATTTTTAGCTAAGAATATTTATTAGCATAACTAAATAATTGAAAGATTATAGACGTGTTTTAACTTAATCATTATACAATTTATTAGTGGTAAGAGAGTAAAATTAGCCTATCCTAAAATATATAGGTCGGTTCAGTACAGTTTATAAGTTGAGTTGAAACTATAGGCTCAGTAAAGTTGAGATAAATCTTTTATGTTTATTTATTTTTAAATTTATCTTTTATATCCACTCGCTATACCTTCATACCACCACCTTTACGAATCCCTCGTAGCACAAGGGGTGTTGTGTCATATAGGTACAGCACAATTAGGTTTTGTGTTTGATATTAGAGTACTCAGGCTAGTGTCGCTGCTGTTGCTTCTTCTTTTATCTTCTGCCCCCTCCTTTCTGTAGAATTCTCATTCATCTTCTGTGTTTTGAATTTATGCTGAATTTAATTTATCCACCCATTATTAAAGCCTGCTACTTGTATTTATATGTCAGTTGTTTTAGTTGACTTCTTTAAGGTTGTTCATACAACCCCATCCATGATAGGTAGCTCTGCCCATGAGATGGTGGTTTAGATTCTTAACTGTAATAAATTAAAAAAATATAAAAAAAACCAACATGTTTTAAGAAAATATACAGTATTATTTGAATTTTGAGAATATGTAAATATTTTACTTTTATGCAAGTCAACAAGAAATTACAATTGATTTATATTATTTTGGTAATTGCTACTACCTTTTACCTTTTTACCACTTTTGAAGCTAACACACAAAAATATGAGATGAAAATTGTTAAAATGTAAAAAGAAAATAAAGATAAAAAAATATTTATATACTGTTCTTATACATGGTGTTTTTCTACCCAGATAAAAATAATAATTATCTCCTTAACTTCATATGTGTATACTCACTTGTAATATTTTTGTTGATTATATTAGTATGTCTCATATGTACAAATTTCGCCAAAATAAAAAATATAATAATAATAAAAGTTGTAAACATATAACACTATATAGATACCAACGGCAATAACGAGCACATATGGGTAAACCTTCAAACTCCGTATTTGCCCAAATAAAATTCAGTCAAAATTATTTTCTATCACAAT
Source organism: Trachelipus rathkii (assembly GCA_015478945.1). Classification (NCBI taxonomy): domain Eukaryota; kingdom Metazoa; phylum Arthropoda; class Malacostraca; order Isopoda; family Trachelipodidae; genus Trachelipus; species Trachelipus rathkii. The sequence continues at coordinate 5,623 of JABUQX010029750.1, forward strand.
TTTTCCAATTATCATTTTATCTCCTAAAAAAAAAAAAATTAATCTGAACTTTTAAAAATTTGAGAAAAAATTAGATCATTGTAGACTCTAATTGTGAGAGAGCGATTTAATAATGACAAAACAACAAACCTAATTGACTTCCTGTTTTTCCCCATTTGACGGTGTATTATACTCCTACGATACTTACCAATCTACTATACATATACCCTCTCGTATATTATATTGTACCCCCCCCCTCCCCTACGGAAATGAAAACGTCCTCTACCTACGCTCTTCACTAAGGGCTACCTCCTTGATGCTAGTTAATATATAATTTACCTACATATAATTATATATATAATTAAATATATATCTATAAAATAATTAATTAATATAATAAAATAAGATATAAATATAATATATAATATAATAATAAATATATATATAAATATTATATATAATATTCTAAAAAAATATATATATTATATATATTATATATATATAAGTATATATATATATACAAAAAAATACATACCGTATTTTATTTCTGAGATCTATCAAGTTATTTGTATCCGCAGAGATGAGGACTACCTGGTAATTCTGGATAAAAAAGGTATACTCACACGATTCTCCTCACAAGTTAATGTGTTCAGACGGGAATCCAAGCCCAAAAGGAATACATAAATACAAAATTATAAAACATAACTACATATGTTAAGCCTAATTTAACGCGGGTGTAGCTAGGTGGTGAGAAGAATTGATAAAGAGAGGAATGAACGTCTTCGGTCATGTTGTGGAGTGAAATTGATTCCGGTAGAGAATTATGAAGAATAAACTCTGTGAGAAATAAGAATCTGTAATTAGTGCACAGTATGGAGTTATAGCGTCATTCTGTGGACACATGGAGTAAGATATAGTTACTTAGAGTTGGTTAAGCGCGGCAATTGTTAAATTAAAACATATAGTGGAAATGTAGATGTAGTGTGAGAGAAGCTAGAACCGAAAAAGGGACGAAATACACGAAGAGAAAGTGAGATATTGAAGTATTCGGTGAGAAAACTGAATAAGTTCTTATGAAGGCACGTTATGAACTGTTGATGATATCTCTGCGCAGAGGCCGAGAAATAACTTTGTGTGCATTGATTTATAACAGACGCACGAAGAATCAGGCAGGAGAGATTTATAGTAGATTTAGCACGGGGAACAAGCTTAAATAGGTTGTTCGGCCACCTGGGCCAGGGGATTGAACCCCTTACTTGACAGATTTACACATAGTGAGGCGTCCGTCGCGTCCATGATTGCTCTAGGGTGGATTTTTCTGTTCTGTTGACGAGGTTTCACTAAGTTAATGGTACAGAGGGGCGGTAAGGCTAGGGCTTTCTTTCGACCGTTTGTCATGTTCTCTCTACACTGTTTTTTTTTCGCGCATGCTTGTACAGCACCTTACCCATAATCTTGGCACCTGAGAGGAGAAGAAGGTGGAAGAAGAAGAAAGATATATAAGTTTAAATTTGTAGCAACTGAACCTTTCCCACAATGTTCCATATAGGTTCTATATTTAGTCTGGCGAAATTAAGTTCGATATGTTCCGAATGCCTAAGTAATATAGATCCTTATATATAATGACTTATTTTGAAGATTTGAATTCAGAACAAAATTAAAAACCCACTAAAACTAAAATTACGAATAACTTAATTATCTATATCCAAATAAAATAAACTATATCCTAAAAATAAAATTACTTAAAAATGGACAAAATTAAAATAGTTATTATGAAAATATAAAATTAATTACCTCCACAAACTCATTAAGTATATAAGACGCATTTCAATATAAAAAGATACTTACTCAAGAGATCATAAATTACAGCCACAATATATAGCAGGAGGCATAATCCACTGGGCACAAAAATCACATGTAGATGACTAACTCTTATGACAAGCTAAGCAATAATATTTTTTAAACTTGCTAACATTATTTATGTTGAATTATATCAAAAATTATAAGAAATATTAGAGCCTTTTGCAAATATTGAGTGAAGGGAAAGGGTGACGTAATATTAGATACAGCGTAAACCTGAAATATATAAGGAATATACAAAAAATGTTTAGGTTAGAATTATAAAAGTGGGAAGCATATTAATTTTAATTATATGAATCAGGAACGTCTGATTCCTCTATTCTTACTGCATACTAACTACATATAATATTTCATAAAAATATTTCGCGCAAGGTTTTCCTGTGGAGAATTAAGCTCCTCAAAATCTTTCGAAAGATGTTATCATCATAAATTACAGAAAATAATTTATCTTGACAACATGATCAAAACTTATCTTCTGTGATAAGTAATAAAAGGAATTTTATGGAGGGTATTTCTCTAGTAACAATTTTTTTCACACACAAGTTTCTTTAAGAAAATAAATGTACCGTAGTAATAGATAACGTATTTTATATACTATGTATTAAATTTCAAACTTTTTGGCTATGACTGTTTTTCACACCCTCCTTTTCTAACTATTTTTTGATATCCAAGATTTTGAATTGTCTGTCAAAACACCCAATCATCTCTCGATATTTTTTTTTTTCTAAAATTTTATGTAGGATTTCAAATTGAAATCTCTGTTAAAATGATTAAATCTGTAATATCACAGAACAGAATAGAATATATAATATATATCATAATATACTAATATATAATAAAATTGCTGTAAACAAACAATTTTCTTTGTTGAATTGAATACGTTGGTTTTAAAAAGGATTTGCATTTAATTGACTAAATGTTTTTACGTCAAATCACAATGATTCTAAGCACAACAGATGATTCTTTAATCCCCAACTATTAAAATCCATTTTATTATAAATGTTTTAAATATTTTGAGTTTTTTGGTTTTTTTTTTTATGTTAAAACAATAAAGTGGAATTTTCCATCATTTATTTGTATTCTTGTATTCATCTCCAATAAACCAGATTGTTTTAACATTTTTTCATAACAATAAATAATTAAACTAAACCAAGTTGATAAACTAATTCTAAAGTATACTACAGAAACACAAACGTAAAGAATCTTGCCTTATTATTTTCCCCCCCTTGGATTGACAAACAATTTATTAAGTCAGCACTTATTTAAATGTTGGCTACAATGAAACCCTTATATATACTACTAGATATACTAGACCTCTAAAAGTTATTCAATAGAAAACAGTCAGTTTTCTTTCTTGGACTTCAAATATTGCAAATTCTTTTTATTATTATTCAACTTCATATACAGGGTGCGACAACATAACTTCCTTATTTGAAATGCACGCCAATCAAGCTGTAGGGGTTGGAGCGTAGTGGGTGTGGTTCTAAAGTTTTGTTTCTTACCACGGTAAGTCGTAATCATGCGTTGGAAGGGTGCAGCGTGCGTTTGCCGTCGAGACCTACTTCTCGAATGGATGTTCTGTGATCGCAACCCAGCGCGCCTTCTGTACTCGCTTCAATCTAGCCCCATTGGGCCCTGTCCCGGACCGGAAATCGATTGTAACATGGGTCACTATGTTCAGACAAACAGCGAGTGCGACAAGACGGACTGGGGTCCCTCAGCCCATCAGATCCTCTGAGAACATTGAGTCAGTGAGAGCGTCAGTCTTGCAATCCCCACGACGTTCTGCGCGCAAACATGCGTCTGCCCTTGGAATATCCGATCGCTCAGCGAGGCGCATTCTTCATGATGACCTTCGTTACCATCCATCCATACAAGTTGGCGATTATGCAGGAACTCTCCGAACGCGACTTAATGCCCTGCTGGGCTGACACCAATCCCCAAGAATTCCATCAACGGTCCCAGCATTCACCAAAGGTCACAGTGTGGTGTGCAATTTCCTCCGCTGGGATTGCCGGGCTATGATTTTCTTTGAGGAAAATGAGGTCACTGTGAAAGTGAATTCAGACTGGTATATGTGACCATGTTGGCTGAATATTTTTTCCCACGTCTCAATGAATTGGACTTAGGGGATATTTGATTTCAACAGGACAAAGCAACGGTTCAAAACTTCAAGGGCATCAATGTCTGTTTTGTGAGATCACTTCATGGATTGCCTCATCTCATTACTTGGCGATTTGGAGTGGGCAGCCTACTCCCCCAATTTGGCCTCTTGCGACTTCTTTCTGTGGGGTCATCTGAAATCCCGTGTTTATGTCAACCGTCCCAGGACCCTGCCAGACCTAAAGGCCAATATTGCCAACATACCTGCTGCTATGCTGGTAAGGGTCATGATAAACGCCAGAAATCATCTTATTCAGTGTATGGACAGTGGGGGTTGGCACCTATCTGATATGATTTTCAAAACTGTGTAAAACATTACTTTTGATATGTACCTACATTATAATATGAAATAAAGAAGTTCAGAATCATAACGTGTGTTTTATTGCGTTTTGCAAAAAGATGTTATGTTGCAGCACCCTGTACCGTATATACATTTAAAGACCACCAATATATAAAAAATTAATTAATAAACTTAGGATCTTTATAAATTATAAGGTTAATCTGGAGATGATGGATACTTTTAATTACCTGTATTAAAAACGTTGGATTTATAATTGTCTATCTTTTGTTAAAAATAAACCCTAACAACTACTCTACAAGTCTTTTACCTTCGAATAGCCACAGATCACTTATTTCACTTTATAATGGCTCCATGACCTAAACAAACATATCAGATTATTTAATCAAGCCCAATCCAGATTCACACTCCAAAATCATCTCAATCTTTCCTATTGACTGGAAATTTTTTGACATTGTTGATTGATATTCAAATGAGATTGCTTCTTTAACCCCTTCATGGATCTTTAGCCGAATTTGAGATGATATTTGGTTGTATTACATTCATTTAGGCTTAAATACATATTTTTTATTTAATTTCAGATCTTTTAAAAACTTTAAAACAAACTTAAATTTGCTTAATTTAAAGCACAAAAAGGCCTTAAAATAAATAGAAAATTGTATGAATAATTTGTTTCATTTAAAATTAATATATTCAAAGGAATAACATTAAAAAATACTAAGAATTTTAATAGTGAACTGTAGTACCACTTCGGTGTGTTGCCAAGGTGGAACGTTTGGCGGAATGAGTATAGACAATTTTGAGCAGTTTCTTAGATTTATCATATTTGCATAGTATATTATAATATATATAGGTATATATATTATAGTATAAGTATATATATATATATTGTATAATAATATATATATATTATATATATCTATATTAGTATATTATTGATATATATATAATATATATATTATATGAGAGAGAGGAGGAGAGAGAGAGAGAGAAGAGAGAGAAGATATTTATCGGTTCAATCCAGTTACGAGTTTAGAATTGCATTCTTTGCTAAACTGCTGAGGTCGTGGGAAAACTTTCTGATCCATCAAAAGCTTATTTTATGTCGCTGGTAATAGCAACCTTTCCTACTCTAAAGTTGCTAAGGTGTTGCACTGTCTAGATATCTTAGAAAAATGCCGGAGATTTTGTTTTCCATAAATATTTAAGTCATTGATGAAGCTATGGATTTATATGCCACCATAATGCAAAACAATTTATTCGAAATAAACCAGTATAGTTTGGTTATAAAATGTGGATGATGTGCAGCTCAATGGATACCCATACAACTTTTACTTTTATTGCGGCAAGAAGGAAGCCCAAAAACTACCTTTAGGATATCGCGTTGTAATGAAAATGCTTGAACCTATTCCTGACCCTAATAAACCTTTGGTTTTTGATAATATTTTTACTAGTCATAAATTGACGATTGATTTAGGTGAGCGAAACATTTGAGCTTGTGGTACAATTCGAGAAAATTAAACAGGAAAGTGTTCATTAGAAACCAAACAACAATTATTAAAATAAGGAAAGGGTTCATTTGATTTCAAGTCAGATGAAAAAGTTGTGTGTGCCAAATGGAATGAAAATAGCATCATTTGTGTTGCTAGTAACTACTACGGTGCAAATCCAATTCGCACAACAGAAAGGCGTGTAAAGCCAGAACATAAAAAGATTGTTACTCAGCCGTATCTCATACACAAGTATAATCAAGGAATGGGAGGCGTTGATGTGTGTGATAGGATGTTAGCTTCTTATAGGCCAATGATAAGGTCCAAAAAGTTGTGGTGGAAATTGTTTTCGATCATACTAAATTTGTCTATTGTAACAGCCTTTAGATTTTACCAGCACCTCAATCCTCCTTCAAGAGTTACTCATTTAGAATTTAGAAGAGAGGTTTCTCGTTCTTTGATCAGAGTGGAAAGAAAAGGCAAAGACGGGTCGGTCCAACATGTCCCACCGCAAAAGATGTTCGATATGACTAAGTAAACCACTTTCTTGAGTCCACTAAACAAACCAGGTGTGTTGTTTGCACAAATAATACAAAATTTCATTGTATAAAATGTAATAAACGATTACATAAAATATGTAGCGAAATATTCAGCAAAATAATAAATGAATTCTTAATATATATATATATATGTATTACTATATATTATAATATTATATATATTAATATATATATATATATTATATATATTATATTATGATATATATAGTATTATGCCATTGTAGTTTTTTGCATTTGAAATTTGATTAAACAAATATATTATGAATTTTCCTGTTATTTTCCCCATTATGTGTAGCATAAGGCGCAACGTTCCACTTTTAAGGGGAAATACAAAAAACAGTCAAATTTATTATTAAAACTATATAAATGAAACAGATTTTCATCTATAGAGAGTATAACTGTTTGTGCTTTTGTGTTTTTCTCGCGCGTGTTCGATCGCGCTGCCGCCAAGTATTCTAAATTTTTAGAGAGATTTTTTTCGACATTGGGGTTCCATCGCGGCGGGTAAAGGGTTTAATATTGAGCATTTCCTTTGTCCTTAAGCCATGTTATTGTACTTTTGTCAACTTTTTAATCCCATTTTTTAAAATAAATGTTAATTTAGTATTTCAGTCTTGATCATGTTTTTAATAAACGAAAGCGCTTGACTGATATAAATATTTTATTTTCTTTCACTGTGGTTTAACGGATATATATATTATATATTATATATTATATATATATATATATATAAACAAGTATAGTATATTAGGTATATCATATATTATATAATATATATATTATATATATATATGTCAATTTAGGAAACCTTTAAACTTTCTACAGAAGCAAAACAATTTGAAAAAATTCCATTCACTTGAAAAAAAAACTTAGGGAGATAAATCTTCGAAAATTAAAAGCAGTTATGGTATCCTAAAAGATTGTTTTTATTATCATTATTTATTATTATTATTATATTATTTATTAATATTATTAATTATTAATTATTATTAATTTCACAAAAATTTAATTTTAATATTTTATCATGATTCGATGCTCTACATAAAATGATCCAATGTACCAGACTGGTTGATCACCCTTGCTATAGAAGAGATTAGGATTAGACACAAAATATATATAATATATATATATATTATATATATTATTATATAGTTATATATATAGGTATATATATATAATATTAATATATATTATATGATAGATATATATAAAACAGCTGGGGCAAATTCATATTTATAATGAACATAGGTTGGGAAATAAACCGTTACGGAGATAAAACATATCCACAAATCTTGGCGAATAAATTGAAAAAAAAAAGAGATCTGATTGGGCTTTATTATGGAAAATGATAAAACAATCATCAATATATCTCCTATGTGTGAATGGTTTAAATTCTGGGAGACACTCGTTGAGCCAGGCTATTTTTGCGGTGACAAACAGGGTTGTGGAGTCGGTTAAAAAATTTTTCCGACTCCACCCTCTTCAAAATTACCGACTCCGATTCCACCCTTTTGAATATATATATATATATATATAATATATATATATATATATATTGTCACGGGACCAATGGTCATCTAAAGGAAGAAGAAGAAAGAGAAGAAACGAGGTAAGAATAGAAAGGGTATTATAGAAAGAATTCAGATTGTTTCGAAACATCTCAGAGGGAGAAATGTAAAGAGAAGTCTAGAGTCACCGTAAGTGGATTTACAAGAAGCTCGAAGTATTAGGAAGCTGAATGTGACGAGTTGGGGCAAGTGACTGTTGATGATGGAATTGAACCTGATGTGCCGCCTGATGAATGGAATACCACTTCTGGAGTTTTACTGTAGATGGAATTCGTATAATTGTGCGATTTTGCTTTCAAATGACGGGAGATCCTGTTGGCTGGACACTTTCGGAATTGGTGTCGTGGGGCCTTTGAAATCCTGACTTGACAAACGCAGCGAAAATACAGATCGTGAAATTGTAAGTGTAACTTAACCTGAGTTGAGTCGGCTAGAGCGTGTAAATTCTTACGTACGAGCTCAGTTGTGAGTATAAGAAATTGTGAGTTTATTAAAATTTACTATGAATATATTATTTGATCTACTTTTGACTTTGTGATATTTGCTGTTGATTTTAATCACGTACCTAAAAATGTGACCTCATTTGTGACTTATTTAGCATGAGTTGACATTCTCGAAAGACGAGAGTTTCTTAGAACAATTTATTTCCAGTGCTCATCGGATGAGAATTTCTTGTTAGATATTCTTAAGACATTTTCTTGTGTGGTTTACTGGAGTTAGAAATTCTTGGATTTCTGAGATGTTCTTACACCGACTTATTCGAATGGAAATTCTTGAACCACGAGGTTTGCGAATTCTGATCTTGTGACAGGTTTAACTAAAATTTAGTAAACATTTAACCATGTGTACATATAAAGGATGTAAGTGATTTTTACGTTATATGTGTGTATTTTTAAGGAAATTACTTGTAGAGGTTTCTTTTAATTATTGGTAATTGCTATTTTAAGTTTGTAATTGTATTTTAAATAATTGATTACTATGTATAATGTTACTAAAGGTTATGTTTTGCGGGATTATATATTTGGGGATATGTATTTATTATGACTTAAATCTATTTTATTATTATTATTCATTATTATATTTATTATTATTATTAGGTATTTATTATTATTATTGTGTAGTATCATTATTTTTAATATAATATCTCAATTTTAATTATACTTTATAATTTATAACTATTAAGATTATTAATTATCTTATTCATTTTATTTATTAATTATTTTTTATTTTTATTATTTATTATTATTATTTATATTCTTATATTATTATTATAATTATATTTTATTATTATTATTATTATTAGTAATTATTATTATTCTATACTTTAATATTTTTCTTGTTGTAATTATAATCATTTATTATTTTTATTAATATTATTATTGATATTTTTTATTGTTATTATTTTTATTCTGGATGAACTCCATACAAGTATGTCGCCTTTTAAATACTTGTTCCATGTT
>JABUQX010029750.1:20000-21433 GCA_015478945.1 Trachelipus rathkii
TCTCTCTTCTCTCTCTCTCCTCTCTCTCTCTCTCTCTCATTTTCCCTATCATTTGCTTTCATCTTCTGCTCTCTCTTCTCTCTCTCTCTCTCATCATCTCTCTCTCTCATTGCTTTATTACTTAAATTATTTTCAAAAAGCTGATATATATATATATATAATTTTTTTTTTTTTTTTTTTTTTTTTTTTTTTTTTACAGTTGTACATTCACTGTGCGCAGAGGACCTATTCAAGGAGGGGGTGTTTTACGCCTCAGAAGTTAAAATAAGCAATTACGCAGATGAGAACAGACGCAGCTTTGAAAGTGGTGGAGATTAAATTCAGTAGGAAACAGGAGATGGAAGAGAATTCAACATAAAGATGTGGGGAAAGAAGGAAGCACCAGGAGACTAGCCTGGAGTTGATACATCAACAAAAACTCATGTGCAGATAGCCCTAGTCTCTATACGAGGGACGCAAAGGTGGAGGTACGGCGAAGTGATAAGCTCCCTGAGCACCTGCGCTTGCGGTACTAAAAAAGGATAAAGACAACATCGCATCTGGAAAGTTATAGTATCATTGATCTGGACTCTACAGAAAGTTTATAGAACTTTTGCCTTTGATCAGACCCTGTCAAAGGGTGAACCGAGCCCCCCATTATGAGAGCAGTCTCATAAAGGGGCGGATGAGGCCTTGTTAGCTGGGTAACTGGAGAAGAGGAAAAAATTGTCTCGCAGTCTAAACTAGAATTCCCAGTTTCTTTGAGGCCGCTTTAGCAACCGTTGTGATGTGAAGGTTTCCAAAGACAAATTTTTTTTGTTTATTTAAGACAAGGAATGTTATAGTGGTCGACAGGAGAAGACGAGAGAAACCGTACGATAAGAGATAGCAATAGTTGGAAGGTGGTGCATAGAGAGGGATGATTTTGTAGAAGTTGAGTTTTAAAGAATTGAATTTACAAGGTTCGAAGACCCACTGGAATTTATCGATCAGCGAGAATTAAGATATGGAAAGATTAAGAGAAGGCCAATTTAGAAGTATGAGAAGGAGCAGAATGAAATGAGTTGAAGAATGAAAGGGTCGAGTAGCATAAGAGTGAATAGAGTTAGAAATGCAGGTGAGAAGATCATTAAGGAAAAGTAGGAATAAAGTAGAGATAAGAAAGAAACCTGAGGAACACACTATTGCAGAAGGAAGAAGAGTCGCGCATCTAAACAGAGCTCGATATTGGCCGTTGTGAAAGAAAACTAGACATAAGTAAGCAAAGAGACAGGGAGGCAAACCCAAGGAGGGGAGTTGGAGAGATGAAGCGTCATTGGTAAATGCTTGGATAGTCAAGTGCAAAGCAAGTCTCCCGTAGTTCTAAGGCGGAAATAATCTGTAAAGATAGGAAGTTAGTGTGATCGAGCGCGAAAGCCGGTACTGAGATCGAAAGAAGTGATGAATCTAGATAT
>JABUQX010029751.1:0-12500 GCA_015478945.1 Trachelipus rathkii
AACGATTTGATAAAGCTGTATAAAGATATATTTTATTGATTTTTTGGTGTTTTTTTTTAGTGTTGTGATTTTTTGTTAGTTTTTTGAGATTGTATTTATATGTGGTTATGTGTGTTAGGGTTTTTGTTGAGGTGGTTGTTTATGTATGGTTTTTAGTTTGGGTGTTGGTTTGGAGTATTTGGTATGGGTTGTATGTTATTATGGTGTTGTTATTGTTGGTGTGTAGTGTTGGTTGATTGAGTTATGTAGTGGTGGTGTTTGTGTTGGTTGTAGTGGTGTGAGAGTGTTGTGGTGAGTGTTGTGGTTGGGTTGGGGTGGTGGTGGGTGGTGTGGTGTTGTGGTGGTGTTGGGGGTTTGGTGATTGGTGAGGTGGTGTGGGGTATTTGATGTTATGTTTGTGGTGGTTTTTAGTGTTTAGTTGGTTGTTTGGTGGTTGGGGTTTGGGTAGGGTGGTTGGAGGGGTAGGGTTAGTATATTATGTGTGGGGTTGGTATTGTATTTATTATATATATATATATATATATTATTCATATTATAATATATATATATATAATTTTTAAATTATATAGATCTAGTATACATGTGTATTTATTTAATATAAAATTTTAAAATAGATTTCAAATTTTGAGAAAATTTTATGGTATAATTTGATATTTTTAAATTATTAATCCTTCTTGTGTATAGCACAAGTATCAGATATAATCATTCATACGGTTTGAATGTTAACTGGGAAAGGGAGATACGTGGTGATGAGGACGGGGGTGGAAGGGATGGACTGGAAATGAATGAGGGTGTGTGTGTATAAGGGTGAGTGTATGTGTCTATGGATGCATTCCGTGGATATTAAATACTTCATGAGTTAATAGGAAAAACAGGATGCGAAAAGCGAAAAAAATAAACGGGTCTGCGTGGTGCTTGGTGCGGTGCGGTGCGCGTGCGGTGCGGATCGGCGCGGATCGGCGGGGACTTGCGGTTAAGCGAAAAACGCGTTAGTGAAATCAGAAACCCCCCCCCCTTAAAAAAAAAAAAATCCCGAAAAAAAAAAAAAAAGAAAAAAAAATAAATATAAAAAATAATAAATAAATAAATAAATAAAACTAAAAAAAAAAAAAGAAAAAAAAAAAAAAAAAAAAAAAAAAATTTTTGTATGCCGCAACAGGTTTGTCCGAGCTTGCTTCATGGGAAACATCGTTCTCCAAAATGGTAGCCACTACTACTCTCGGCCCTTATTCTGCTATTTCGCCATATTATATATATATATATATATATATATATATATACTATACATATGTATATATATATATATATATATATCTTATATATATATATATAATATATAGATGTTCGAGTCTTCAGATTAGGGGACACCTGTATCAAAAACTACGATAGCTACATGAATATTCTGAATGCAGTTTTTTTAAAATCAGCAACATTTTCATATTGGAAAGTGAAAAAGAAATAAATGAAGGGCGATATATATATATATATATATATATATATATATATATATATATCATATTATTTTATTTATTTATATATATATATATCTAAAAAATTATATATATATATATATATATCATATATATATCTATATATATATATATATATATATTATATTTATTTTTTATTTATTTATTCATATCACCATTTCTCGCAAGGCTGCAAGGTGGTGTTGGTGGTTAAGTTTTTAATTAAAACTATCACCACCATTCACTGAAAAAGACAATAAGTGATGCAGGAGGGTTTCAAGCCCCTTGCCACCAGGCGAAGACAATTTTGAAATTTTCTTCTTAAAATTCGATTACTTCGAGAAACGCACATTTCACCCATGCTAGAATTCTAAAATTTCTTTTTTCCTCTTTTTAAATTTGTATTTAATATTTAATTCAAAAAATATCAAAAGAAATGTGGCCGAAAAAATTGCAGCTCCTCCAACTCGTATTTCTATAATAAAAATAATTTAAATGTTTAAATTTTTACAGAAATTCTGATTCATAAATAAAAAAATTTTCTTTTAATTTTAAAGTAAATTACTTTAACCTCGGACCAAAGATGTTACAATCTTCTGGAAATACAGTTCTCATCTCAAGACACTTTTTAACAACCTTCTCATATTTTCAATCTACTTCAAACTCTCAAATTCTCCTTTTGTCCAATCTTCCATCTGACTCTTCTTCTTTTCCATTCCCTTCTAGTTTTAAATACTGGCAACCGAAAATAAAGGAATCTGTTAGGCCACGCACTATATGTGAGGAATATCAGACAATAGTGAATTAGATCATATTGAATTTTTGAGGATCCGCTAGGAAGAAACTTTAATATAATATATTGGATAGGTAGGGGGGAGTGAGGTGGTGTGGAGACTAGAAAAACTATACGTATATGGTGGAATGAGAAGTGATGATGGGCACTAGTGGGTAGAATGTAAATATAAAGTAAAATAGAGAGTTGATAGGCAGAATGGATAACAGAAAAGAACACAGATGTCATGATATATTGACTGCAAGTAACTAGAGCAGAGATACTACTGAGATAAGTGAGAGTTTAAAAGCTGGTGGCGTAGATATAAGTGATGAAGAATTTGGGAGATAATAAGCTAGAGGGAGGAAGATATTTTCAGGCTAAGCAAAATAATTATACAAATAAATAAAATAAAAGACTTTATATGATATTGAAAATAAAAGGGAATGGATAGTCAATGTATACATGAATATAGAGGTAAATGAGAGATGGAAAAAATTCCGCTGACAGTATCGTAAGGAGTGAAGATAGTATATTATTATATATATATATATATTATATATATATAGTATATAGTGAGTATATACATCATATTGTCAATTTAAATATATGTTGCTAAAAATTTCTCAAAGCAGTTTGAATGTTCAAGTTCTTGCGTAAATATGTTGCTGAAGGATTTATTTGCTTTAATTAGTAATGAGCACGAGCTCTTAGGTTTTGTTCAAAATTTCGGTTTTTTAAATAGAGCGAAAATGAATTGATGTAAAACTAGTCAAATGCGTCATTTTCATTATAACTTGCTACATTTATAGGATATTTTATTTTTATTTTCATACAGCTAAAATTTTGTATAATTGTTACGGAAGAAAAATTAATCTGATACTCATGTTTCAAGAATATTCTTTTTTAAATCTGATCACTTCCCGTCTCCATAAAGGTAGTGCTTTCATACAATATATATAATTTGGTTGTATTTTGTGAATGATATAGATCATAAAAGATCACACAGTAAAATGAATTATCTATGGTATTTATGAGTGGCAATAACTCCTAAAATTCAAGACTGATCTAACTTTTATCTTCCAAATTATCAGGAGTAGATATGACAGTGTAATAGAGTGAATGGGATTAGTGACTAAAGAAAATTAGGAGGTGAAGAATAATGGATAGTTTGATAATGAACGATCAAGTATTATTATTGAGGATATAAACGAATAATATAGACAGAGGATCAGTAAGGTGAAAAGTCGGATAGTGGTATCATAGGAAGTAAAGAAAACGAGGATCAGGTAAATGTTTATACTCACATGATAATAGAGTACAGTAATGAAGATAATGATAAATTGCTAATTAGAGACTCTATGATTATAAAACATATAATTATATATTATATAACAGATGAGTGTAGAAAGGCCTACAACTGTCTTAAAGAAGATATAGATTATTAATTGCATCGTTAATCACGTATATGTACTATCGAGTTAAGTTTTATATAAATTTTGAATACAGTAGCACATACATCAACTATCAATATGAAGGAGAGTGTATATGATCAAAATGATAATATGAGATATATTATTAAGAAAACATACTGTAATAAATAAAGTTAAACCTAACTAATCCGATATAACCTAACTCACTAACCTAACCTTAAAAGTAATACTATAATTCAAAAGTAACCTAGGACCTATCGTAACTTCCTAACCTATACTAAATACTATATAGAAAAGTAACCATAAGTAAATATATTATTATTAATATATTATATTTAATAAATATATATTATATATTATATATAATATAATATATATATATTATATATATAGTATATATTAATATATATTTAATATATATAATTATATATATATTATATATTAATATTATAATATATATATACTTAATTATATGTAACCACTACAATACCTACATAGTCCCTACATCACTCTCCTAAACTAGTCTGACCATACCTGACTAACAGACTAAAAATCCCCCCTCCATCTATACCAGTACTATAATAATTTTTAATTAATTAGACATATCTATCAAATCACATTATTCCGTGTACCTAACCCCTATACCCTTCCTACCTAAAAGTATTAAATGACTTACACTATATAATCATACACACTAACTCAACACATACCTACAAACAGCTCCCCATACAATTTCTAAACACCCCCTCCCCAAAAATTACCCTAGTGTAATGAATAACACATGTCCTATGAAATGAATGGACCAAATCTGACCTCGCAAGGAGTCAGATACTAGCGTTACCACTATATACAAACCTATAATATCAATATTAATTTTAGATTACATGAGCTAGATATTGGTACCTTTGCTATATAATACTGAACTCTACATTTCAAATTGATACTAAAATAGTATTCCCAGATACAATGGAGCACCTCCTTCTGTGTATGCCTCCGCTCTCGATCACGTCCCCGCGCCCGACTTCTCTATATAATTACTATGTTACCTTTATCTTCTAGACACCGTACTAAGTTTGGTATCCCTCCAGCTTGAGGTGGGTATATAGGCGGCAGGGGCAGAAGTATATTTATATATATATTAATAAATAGTATATATAATTATTATAGTACTATATACTATATATATTAATATATATATATATATATAATTAAAAATCTATTTATATATTATAATACATTTATAAATCTATATTAGATAACATATGTATTTAGAAAAATTGATAAAGTTAAAGTTTTTCAAAATCATTTATTTTTGTAATGATCCTCTACAAATAAAATAACATAAATTGAGAATTTAAGTGAGGAGAAATGGGAGATATATTGACCAATTTTCGTGTGAAGGTGATCATAGATAATGTTAGAAATATCGTTATAAAGGTTGACAACACCTACCAACACACAATGAAATTAGAGAAACATACAGTTTTCATTGTATATCTCATTTGTGTTCCGTATATCTGGAAAAAACAGCTCAACACATGCAACAGATTTGTTGATTTCATACAAGAGATATGTAACATAGATACGACACGAATAGGTTTAGATTTGAAAGTAGAATGTAAAAATAAAAAAAATTTTTTTGTAATATAATTATTTTTAATTAAGTTCGCTGAATATGTAATATTAAAGAATGCCAGGTATAAGGCCGTTTTTCTCGGCTAAATCAACAAGCTGTAATAAGTATATTCTTTTCCGGCGTACCGTCATTTTTTTACGGCATTTAAAAAAACGCTCGCTGAATTCAAATAATGTATTCATTTTTTTTTTTTTTGCAGCCATCGTATGTTTTTTAGATACAGGTTTCCCCTAATCTGAAGGCTGGCCTATTATATATATATATATATATAGATATTATATGTATATATATTTATATACTATATATATATATATAATATTTTCTATGATTTTTTTTGGTGTAAACTAATTTAACTGGATTATATATTACAACAAATATAATAATACGTGTATTTTTCAATTGCTATATTGCTGTACTTATCTACCTATATATAATTGTAAAGTGAAGATATGTTTGAGTAAATATATTAGTTTTCAAATAAATAATACTCTATTATATGCTAATGATTAGATTCTAAATGATGTTATATATATTATATTAATAATATAATATATATATATATAATATATATATATATAATATATATAATATAATAATAAATATCATTAATATTATATAATATTATATATATATTATAATATTTATATATATATATATATTATAGTATATAGTATCTATATATATATATATATATATATATTAATATATATATATATATATAATATATTATTAAATTATATATATATATATATATTATATATATATATATATATTATATAATATATTATATATATGTAATTATAATTAATATATATAGTATAATATATTAATTATATATATATATATATATATAGTAGATATAATATATTTAGCCTATCTCTTCCTCACACAGCATGTGTGAGTATAATATTATATAGTGAATGACGTAACTCTATGCATCAGAAAATAGGATAGTTTAGGTAGAAAGAGCCTATGAGCGTTAAGTCCATATATGGAAAGGCCCCGGCCACCCCCCTACCATACCATGCTCCATATATACCTTTAAGTGAGAGATCGTCACAGTCCAAGAAACACGGCATATCGGGCTTCTACCAGACTGACGTAACCGGAACCTTCACTGTTTATGTTATACTAGTTATAGATGAATTCATTATATTACTTAGTCAAGGCACAAATCAATATTATTTATGGCTTCTAGTCAAATATATTATATTGATATCCAATTACCCATCATAATACACGAATCTCCACTCACTTTATATTTAATGTTTGCAAATCGATATCACTCACTCTCTCAAACAACCTCCTCTTGGCAGACTTAATTTATACCAAAATTAATCAACCTACTAATATTACTGAATAATGCTTTCTTGATATAAATAGTAAAGCATGTATCATCAGTCATAGGTTGTTTAGAATATTTTTTGAGATAATAGTCTGCCAGAGGAGATTGTTGAGTGTATTCGATTGCAACATTTAAGAAAGAGTTAGATTCGTTTATGGTAATGAGGGTATTATGGGAATTATTAATAAATTAATTTAGACGAAGCCAAATTGGTCAGGGTTATTTTAGTATATTGTGTATATAGTTTATATTAAGTTAGTATGGCAATGTGTGCCATTAACTATTATGATTAATTAATTATACGCAGTGTTGATGGGTTTATGGGTATCATTATTATAACTGGATATATATATAGTATATACTATATTATTTGTTTGACTAAGTCAAATTGGTGGATTTGGTAGTATACATTATACAACTTGGACACAGAACACGTTCTTTATATGGAAGTGCGATTGTACGCAGTGGATTTACGGCATGAGGACGGATGGAGTTTAGGAGATAAAGAGGTGTTGAGGTCTCGAGTAGATAGCGTCTAATGATAACATAAATATGATGCTTCTATGTGCGAAACACCTCGAGTTGTCTTTTATACTGTGAGAGTTAGTTCTTTATGTTTTTCTATTGGTTCTTATATGTTTCTTTAATACTTTCTTTCACGAAGAGATATATACACGGTTCGCGCATATTATAGTTAGGTATTAGGTTAGGTTAGGTTATTGTTCAATGGTTACAGTATATAGACTACTCGATTTCAGAAACGTTTAGGTATACTAATTATATGAGTCTACCTATCTATACATATTTCACCTTATTGTATGTTATTGAACTCAATTAGGTTTTAACTACAATATATTTATCATATCAGTCTTGATGAGTAATTGGCTATAGGCTTCTTCTATCAATGTATTAGGTACTAGCTAATGTATGACGTGATGAGTGGGTATACGGAGTAGCTAGTACTGATCTTGGAATCTATGTATTTTAATATTTAACGATTATAGCGCTTTCGATGAGTGGTATTATGGTGTTGCTGTTTACTCGTTGAGTAGGTCGATATATATACGACAATTTATAATTAGTAAATTAGTTACACTTTTAGGTGGGTTCAAGTGTAATTTCATCTAGTTTATAGTAGATAGCCTTTCATTCGTCAGTATATTTATCTATATTTTGAGTATTCTAAGAGCCTATATATATTCATTGAAGTAATTTTTACAAGGTATTACGCTATTTACTATTTGCTACTAGGTTATACATTAACAATATACATTATTCTCACTAGACCTCTTCACATACCATAAATCTACCTAAACTCACATTTACCATATTCTGCATTACGGTATATATATACCTTTATTATCCTTTTTCTTATCACAATATAGTCAGGATTATCGTCCACCTCTACAATTTATATTTTCGGAGGTCCTCCAAATTAAAAATTTCTTCACAACAAACTAGTATAACAAACACGGTATAACTAGTAGAGTAAAATAAGAACCAGATGTATTATAAAATGACAATACCCACTTAACCTACTTCTCATGATATAAGTCAACATATTTTTATCACATTGACCATTTTTCTAGATTGCCTGCTTACTGAGGGTCGCGCACACTACTGGGCACCAGCCTACCAATGAAAATATCTCTCGATACACTCTAAAAACTACTAATATTCATGAGATACAAGAGTATAGAGTCTACAATTGCTATTGTTGATGAGATGTCTCCTTATATAAATCAGTATGCAAGAGGTCTCTAGGAGAGGTATTACGTGTAGTTATTTTTCCTCTATCCATCTCTCTCGTCGGGGTCTCTCACTCAGATATATAAACAGATTTGTCCAAATTTTTTTTTATATTATGTTCTTACATTTTCTTCGACATTTTCTGCATCTCTATTCTTCTTATCCTCACATTAATTTCTCGATTTACATTGTAAATAGGCTAGTAACTGTACATCACTTTTACATATTAAAATACTATATATGTTCAAGCCGCGTTCTCATTCCCAAAGCATGACTGGGAGGCACCTCAATCAGCACTAAGACGACGAACTACTCTCTCTCTTCCAATGCTTTCTATACATATATTCTTCCTTAATCTTTCATCACGCGCGTTCAAGTAAGCTCTCTCAGTCTCTTCAAAATTATTTACAATATCAATCTTCGATTCTCAATTTTGATCTTTCAATTTTTCGCACCTCTTAAAGGTTTCAGTTTTTAGTTAAACTTTCGTTTCATATCTATCATAAGATTTAAATAATTTGTAGGATTAAGCTTGGCTCCCGTAAGCTACCTTTAACCCATATATATTATATAATCATAATATATACTCTATATATATTATATCTATATCATATATATATATATATATATTATATATACTATATATTATAATATATAATATATATATAATTATAATCCGTTACCCTCATACGGAATCAGCTTGCAGGCCCAGCCTACTTCAAAGTTATTTTCTCTCAATATTTAATTTTCATTTATAATGATCTGGATATATAATCAAATACTTAACAATATCAAGGCCCAATATTATCCGTTTTTTACTCATATTTCAAATTGTGAATTCTTGTCTATACGCCAGGCAAAGACGCGCGATGATGCCAGAAATTCTGCACATACAAGCATGTGCGAAAATGGTGCGTCGAGTCTCAATTCATCGCTTATTTGTCTGGAATTACTATGAGAGAAACTGAAACAATAATGAGGCTCGTCTTTTACTCGTTAGGTTCCGGTGTCTGACGATGACACACACCTATACTCACCCTCTCCTTCTCTCTCCTCTCGTCTCTCTCTCTCATCTCTCTCTCTCCCTTCTCTCTCTCTCTCTCTCTCTTCTCTCTCTCCTCTCTCTCTCTCTTCTCTCTCCTTTCTCTCCTCTGCGCTCAGCTTTTCCCTCTCTTCTCTGTCTTCTCCTCTTCTCGCTTCTGCCCTCTCTCCGCTCTCCTCTCTCTCTCTCTCTTTCTCTCCGTCTCTCTCTCTCTCTCTCTCTCTCCTCTCTCTCTCTCCCCCTCTCTCTCTCTCTCTCTCGCTCTCTCTCTTCTCCTCTCTCTCTCTCTCTCCGCTCGTTCAGTCTCTCTATAATATAAGTTGTAATTAGCGGAAGTATACGGAAAGTTGGCCAATTTATTCTCATCTAACATGATAATAGCAGTATCAAGTAATTTCAACTATCCATTATCCAAAATTGACTGTGGTGATCTATTGATAACTCAGTAAAGCTCTCTCCATCCTCTTCTCTCTCCTCCTCTTCGTCTCCCTCTCTCGTCTCTCTCTTCTTTCTCTCAGTGTCTCTCTCAGTCTCCTTATTTCTCTGTATATATTATAATATATATATAATTATTATATATCAATAGCTATATATTATATTTATTTATATATACTTCATTATAAATATTATAATATAATATATAGGTATATATATAAATATAGTAATATATATATATATATATATGTATATATTAATATATAATTTATCATATATAATATATAATACTATGTTATTTACCGTATATCATCTATGATAATATGTTATATATAGTATATTTTATAGTATAAATATACTTAGTTTTATATCCTTATTATTATTAGATAATATAAAGATAATTCATATAGGAAACCTATAAGCAATTACATATGATATTATATTAATATATATATAATATATATATACTATATATTATTAATATATATATATATATTATATATTATAAATATAATAATATATGAATATTATATATCTTTACCCAGTGGCAAGCTTCTAGGGCAGGGTCAACGCTGAGGCAATTCGATACCTGGGCCTCCAGCGCTCTTTATCTAGTAGGGCCTAAGCGCGCAATTATATAGCATGAAGGCCTAGACTAGATTTATATAACTACCTATCATATTACGAAATTAGAGCTCGCACATGTATAATATAATATACTATATATATATATATATATATATATTATATAATATATATATATATTATTAATATAATATTATATTATATATATATATATATATATATATCTATATAAGTATATTATATTTTAAATTATGACAGAATACAACCTCACTTACAATGTAGTTGGGCCCGTTATTTACTAGGGGTAAGGGGCATAGATAAAATAAAATATATAATAACCACTACCTCACTAATGTTCAGTAAATAGCCCCAAGCCTAATGATAAATATCTCTTCGGGTGAGCCGCAGACTTGGGTTTTCATAGAGAGGAAGATTAATAATACAGTTGGAAAAAAAAGAAAGGTAAGAGTTATTCACCAACAGAAGTGACCGGAATAAGGAGTAACATGCCAAGAACGAAACTAAGTTAGGGGTTTTCAAATCTTATCATAACGCCACATTATCTATATGCTCAGAGCAAGACACACCTTATATGTTGCATATCAGTGGTGACAATAATAGGGTGGTGGAATGCCTATATAGTATCAAATTGAGCGAGTAAGGTAAATAATACTCCCTAATAGCAATTACTGCTATGTTATATAGTTAACCTATATTAAATATAAATAAGAGATATATATATAGCGTATCACAGTAGCGTCAAACGTCCGCAGAAATCAGTGGATCAAGGTAGAGTTTTGAAAGAATGGGTATGGAACGGTTTATTAAGTCTCTTAGCTTTTAGAACTCTATACTACTCTATAATGAATAAATAATGAAGAGGTGAATAGTGACAAATTGATTGTAAATACTAAGTACTCTATAAACAAGAACGAGAGTAATGACCTACTTATATATATATAACTATGGAGTAGCCCTTGATTATTCGGTAGGAAATAAAATTCTACGCAACCTGAAATAAGAACTCCTCAGCTTTTATTTGATGCCACTTTAAGCACACTATTTAGTGGTAATTAATATATATATAAGGTTTCCAACGAACTAAATATTGTATGCTTATTTCTATATGTTCAGACCAAGAATGCTAATGTTGTTCATAGGTGAGACTTTAGAGCCGTCGAAGGAAATAGGAAAGCTGGGGGGTGTTTTTCAGAAAGAGAGATGTAAAGAAGTTGAGTTTTTAAAGAGTTGAATTTTACAGGGTTGCAGTGACCCAACAAGGAAATCCCATCCAGATCGGCAAGAATAGAATCGGAAACCTGCAGGCGAGAGGTAACTCTAAGATTGCGAAAGAGGGAGCAGATTTAAAATGAGGGGAAAAATGGAGAGTTGAGTCATCGGCATAAGAGTGAACAGAGTTAGAAGTACAGCTGAGGAGATCGTTGATGAAGAGTAGGAATGAAGTTGGAGATAGCACAGAACCTTGCGGAACAAAACAATTATCATGAAAGGAGGAAGAGGAAGCTCCATCAACGAGTGCTGATATGGAGCAATCTGAGGGAAAACTTGACAAGAGTAAGCGAAGAGGAGGAGGAAACCCCAAGGAAGGGGGCTTAGAGAGCAGTTGAAGCGTGCATATATATCTAATATATTACCCGGTCAAAAGCTTTGATATGTCAAGCGCCACCAAACAAGACTCCCAATAGACCCTAGTATAAGGTCAGGAGACTCATAAATATAAATCTTTATTAGATAGGATATCATAGACATCAACTAAGTTGACCTACACTATATTGAGTAGTCGAATAGTACCTAATAACTTAATGATTACTGAAAGAAGGAACGAGACTCCAGTGATAACTCAAGTAGAAATGAGAGTTAAGAAGTAGATTATTCCAAAGTATTATTAATATAAGAATATACAAGTCAGAGCTCAATAAGGGGTAGATATAGCTTTGAAGAATCAGAGCCGCTAACCCATATTTTTTTCGAGATAAGATATTGCCTGAACATATAGCCCGCTTCCTCAGCATC
>JABUQX010029751.1:20000-30000 GCA_015478945.1 Trachelipus rathkii
TTACCGTGATGCACATTTCTGGTACTTCAGTGCCACAATTTGTCCCGACTTGCTGTCGTACTTTTTTATTCCCCTTGAAATTATTACTAATTATGTAGGAGGTGCCCCTTGAAGTACACAGAGTAAATAAGCAAGGTGATTGTCATGATGGACACGTACATTCCATTCATTTTTTCTTAAGCTAAAACTCTAAAACCATGGTTTAACTCTGCTGTTTTTTTTGGTGCTATTCCCAGAAGGGACGTTGCCTCCGTCACCAATTACCGTCCTCTTCAAACTCCAGGATTTTTTTAAATTTTTTTTTTTTTTTATTCTGAATCGTGAAAAATCTATTTTCTCCGTAGAAAATGCAATAAACTTTCTTGTTCCTCTTCCTCACGCTCTTTCAGGCATTTTGGAAAAAAAACTGCTATAACTTTATATGTTCCTCTTTTACTCCACGTTTTTTTTTCTGATGACACCACATTTCTTCGGTCCAAGCGTTAGTTCTTAAAACTTGAGCTTCTGAGCTGGCACCTTGCTTTGGTGATCTATTTCAACTATGCCAATCAACTTCAACTTTTCCTTCTTACCGTTAGCGTGAGCTCGTACAACCCGGGTCGAAAAAGGGGACATCCTTCAACTCTCTTCTTATATCGTTAACCTAAGTATTTTCCTAAGTTTTCGGATCTATTTTTAACAGTAAGATTTGGACACAACTTAAATCTTTCAATCTTACCTGCGATCGCCATTATAACTTCCGTAAGGGTCCGCCCTCTATTGGCAATCTTCTTTTCCTTCACTTTAACTCTTGGTCCTTCCGTGAAACTTCTGCTGTAGCACTGGACATGTCAAAAGCTTTCAATAAGTCTGGCACTAAGCTTTGGTTTCTAAACTTTAATCTTTCTATACAGCAACTGCTGTAGACGAACACAGTTCATCCATAAAACCATAAATTGTTGTGTTCCTCAAGGTTCAATCCCATATCCAACTTGTTTTCTAATCAGGGTTGCGGAGAGAAAGTTGAGACTCATTTTGTGGTGGAACATGAGGACCCAGAGCCGAACAAAAATTCTTACTAGAAAATAAATTAATGATGGAGCCGGAATTGGAGCTAACAAAAACATTTGCCGGCCCCGAGGCTATGTTTCTAATTCTCATAAATACTTTCTCTCTGTCACATCATCTTTTTTCCACTTCCATGTCAACAACTCCTTCTTTAATTACTCCTATCAATTTAAAAGTCTTCCCAGCCAACTGCAAATAACTCATGCTAGGAGTGGCCATGGATCAATTAACTCCTGATCCTTCTCGAATTCCTAATCTGGCAGAGAAGACATGATCGTTTTCAATGTCTCAAAAACTCAATTTCTTTATCTTTTACCCGACATAATGTTGAACACGTTTATAACATCGAAAACACATAATCAAAATCTTCGTCTGTCCGTAATATCCTTCGTGTTTCTTTTCCAGTGATCTTTCTTGGAAGATCACATTTTTTACTTACTAAACAAGCTCCTAAGAGTTTAAGTGTTCTGAAATGCCTTCGAAAATTTTTCACAAAACTCCAGCTGCTTACTTTTCAAAAGGGTGTCGTTCGCCCCTATATGGAGTACGCCTAGCGTTTCTGAGGTGGTTCAACTCGTACAGCTCTGTTTGAAAAGGTGGATTCTAGGGGTTTTCGTCTTATTAAATCTCATGTTCTCACTAGGTCACTCCAATATCTTTCTGCCATTCGAATTGTAGTAGCTCAACTCTCCATATACCATTATCTCTCTTACAAAGGACACTGATCTTCTGAATTCTCCAGTCTGATAACTCCTCCTCTGAGGAAGACTTGTTAAGATATATCTTTTCACACATTCTCATCCTCTGTCTGTCCCGCTCTCTGACCCCAGAATTAACCACTATGCTCATTCTTATTTCTGGAACACACTCCCTTTATCTATTTTCCCCAAGTTCCTTTGTCTTGCACTCTTTCTAACGCCACGTATTGGCACATGTCGACCTATATATAATTTGGCACTGGCTTTTGATTTTCCTCTAATTCTGGGAAAACTTGGTAGGTTTCTAGCCTATAACCAGTAGAGGAGACATCAAAATGTACTGTGTAAAAACTGGTATGACTGACTGACACAAAGGGCGAGTGAGGATGTGTCACTCGCTTGTATTTCGGATGAATGACTGATTGCCTTGTGGATGTACTTATGACGTATGTTATTAGTTATTATCTCTTAATTAATAAGAAGAAATCTCATTTTTTAATATCTTAGTCTCAACTTATTTAAAATTTATACAGTTTCATAATAATAATAATAATAATAATAATAATAATAATAATAATAATAATAATAATAATAATAATAATAATAATAATAATAGATGGCAGGCGAGCTTGAGCTGATGAAGAGTCAATTATCAGTGGACGAAGAAAAGAGTAGAGAGGAACGGGAGTCTCTGAAAACGAATTTGGAAGCCACTGAAAAATCCCTCAGACAAATTCAAGCTCAGTTGATGCTCGCAGAGAAGGTTTGTCTTTTTGATTTATTTTAAATTTGATATGCGTTTGTGGGGATGTTTGTTGTGGATGTTTGTTATACAGAATATCAAGGTATTTTCAGGACACGAAGATGTTTGTTTCCTAT
Source organism: Trachelipus rathkii (assembly GCA_015478945.1). Taxonomy (NCBI): domain Eukaryota; kingdom Metazoa; phylum Arthropoda; class Malacostraca; order Isopoda; family Trachelipodidae; genus Trachelipus; species Trachelipus rathkii. Next base: position 22,625 of record JABUQX010029751.1, read on the forward strand.
CTTATTAAAGCTACGTGATATATTATCCTCTTATTCCTATTTCTATGAAAATGAGGATGTAAGTGATAATCATTATATCCGAGTATTTTATCGTAACTGTGGATCTTAATTTTATGTGGATGCTTCCGCGGAATTCGGCGCAAACCCTTGTCTGACTCGACACTTTCACTGAACATGTGACGAACGTAATTTTTTTATTTTTGTTATTTAATAAAAGCTCTCATCTCCCGGTTAGTGCCCTATTCTAAGAGGGGGGGAACTACTCTAGGTAGTTTCTACCTAGGATCCGGACGAGGGGTGGATCCCCTGCTGCTCCATCGATTGTGCCACGGTAGCCACAATAGTTATGATATATTATAGTTTGTTCGCTATTTTAGATATTATCGATGCTAATTTAACTCTTCTCTTAAAAACTTCATTATTTTGTTTATATAAATTGCCTAACAAAAAAAAAAGTATTTTCCCAATATGTTGTTTAATTTCACCAAATTCAGCAAAGAATAAATATAGAGGATGTTTAAAAACGTAAGGACAGTCCTCTATTCCCTTCATTTGCATGGAAAGTTAATATATCTATTTCTAAAAGTAGAAGTATCCCGAAGTTTGTAAATATATATATATAATATAATATTACTAGAGTATGAGGTAATACTATATATATTATAGTATATATTATATATAATATATATATAAATATAGTATATATATATTATATATATAATATATATATATACTATTAATATATATTAATATACTATATATATATATATATATATAAAAATATAAATATATATAAATATGTATATATATATATATATATATATATATATATAATATATATATATATAATATATATGATATTATATATAATTATATATATATAGGTTCTTTATTAAACCATGGGGCAATAAAATAAATTAGTATCGGAATGGTTGGTAATTCTATCGTATGCTATCTCAGAATTATTTACCTACGCTATGATCTGAGGATTTGCCGTTCTTTCAAGTTGTTGTGTGAAAATGTAATGGCGAGATAAGACCGGAGCGAAAGTAGAAGATGAGTCGCCGAGCTTAATTTTAATTTTTAGGACACCGTGTTGGCAGGGAAGGCCCGGGCGAGGAGCGAGAGAGCGGTCCCTGCTTCTGCCCATGCAGGGTGGCAACTTGTGTATCAGATACCGTAGTGGTATTCGTTAATGATTAAAAAAAAAGTGTGGATCGAGCGTGGACGTTAAGACCTTCACTCTATTAACGCAAACTTTATAGCATGTGTAGATTACAGATCAATTTAAACTGAAATAAAATTGCCTAAGCTATACTCATTTAATAGAGCTTAAGGGAACTGTGAAGCTGCCAAAAACAATATATGTCAATTTATTTTTAACTTTTTTTTTAATATTAAATTAAATTATATTTGAAAATTCACCATTGTACAAAGAAAGTTTTTGTCTTTTTCTGTTTTTCATAAATTTAGTGATCATAAAAAATTGCATTTCCCCCAGTTTTACGCACTTTACAGAGCTTAAATTCTTTTATTGCCCTCCTGATATTTTAATAAAGTGAATAAAGTATATATATATATTATATATATAATGTATATATATATATATATATAGTACTATATATATATATATTTAGGTAGTGTACATGCTTCTATATATATATATAGGTACTTATCCTTTAAAAGGAAGTTATATACAGTTATATTATGTGCTAGGCACTTGTCCTTTAAAAGGAATTTACATAAAAAGACATGATATCGAAAAATTGCCGAACACCGCGTGGAACCCTGCAGTGTCACCTCTGCCACTGTAAGTCGAACGTATTAGCTAAACTACCAATAGAAAGAGCGCGAGAGTTAAAACAAGTTGCTTTTTTTATCATGCTCCCTTTTTGTCGTACATTCAATTCTATTATAGTATTTTGTTATTTTTTTTTAATTTCTAAAAAAAAAAACAAATTAAGGGGTCTTCGATGCCACGTCGGAGGAGGAGCACACAGCAGGGGGAGACTGTCGTCCACACATCGCTTTTCCCAGTGTCGTTCCCCTGCACCGAGTACCAGCAAGAGGAGGCCGAGATGCACCGATCTCATGAGTATCTGTGGTTCTTTCCATCTCAGAAATTTATCATTCACCGGGCTTGTATCTTTGTTAAAAAAAAAAAAAAAAAAAATTATTGAGGCAACATTTAACGGCGCGGCACTATCTGCCGCGACCTAACCGACACAGGCCATCTTTGGTGCGGGTCGTGTGCTGATTTCTAGGTTCGGCCGATACTTACCTTTATAAAGGACTAGGATTGCCTTGCTCCGTGGAGTTGCTTCGCTCTTGGCTCCGTCCTCTCCCTTCTCTCTAGTATGCTCTGATATATATAATAAGTAGTAGTTTAAGGTAGTGATTATATGAATAAGCGTATGTCTCTATCGGCGAGTGACTGAGGGTGATTATCTAGATATACGTACGTAGCATGAGTATTATTATATATACAGGTATCTATACTATAGGTATTTGATAGTATAAGTATGAGTTTATCTGAGGGTAATTAACGTTGGTCGGTATAACATGTATATATTTAGTTATAGGATTATGGGTTAATAATTATATATATATAAGGAGAACTCTCTCATCTTTTCTTTTATAAGATTATATCAGGGCGTGGGTATATGCATACTGCATAAATATACCTTTAATATTATAGAGCTTACCATTTAACATTCCGGTTATTTAGAACTTCATACAGAACGTTTCATTCATAATTAAAACCATTTTCACTCCATTTATATCCCCTCTTCCTTAATTATAACCAGTGATGATAAGAATTGATCTCCTTATAAAATCAATGATGATATAATAATATGATTTTGGAGTGAGTAGTGGATTATGGACGTCAGCTGATGCGTTGTTGTTCAGGTTAAAGCGGTGCTATATAGGGTATGATAGTAATTATTATATGATATATACTATAGGCTGATCACTTCTTAGTGATCGATATGATTGATAACTATTACGTATATATATTACGATTCTAATATATTATTATATATATATATATTAATATATATAAGTGTGTGGTGATACGTTTACGGTTAATCTCATGCAATCAATTATTAGCAGTCACTATGTATTTTATCACTATATATATATAATGCTTATATATATATATATATATATGATATATATATATATATATACTATATATATTTATATAAGTATATATATTATATATAATATATATATATTATATATATATATATATATAATATATATATATATATATATATATAGTATATCAGGGTCTGCTGTAGTTTGTTACTTGTTACTTGTTACTTGTCACTTGTACTTAAGTACATTTTTTTTTCGAGTACTTTGTACTTGTAACTTTGCGTTTCTAAAACAAGTGTCACTGTGTACTGAGCCTTTTGTACTTGGTACTTGTGGTTGGACTTGCCAGTACTTTTGGCATTTTTAAATTTTTCCAATATTTTTTATTTTCTTTTTACTCATTTTTTCTACGTTTTGATATTATTATTTTTTATAAATGTATTCTAAATAAATTTCCACTTACGAATATAAAGTATGTCATTGAATTCTATAATATAATATAGTATATATATAATATATTATCAGTGTCGTTTATATATTATATATATATATCATAATATATTATATATATATATAACTGTATATATAGTATGTAGTAGTAAAGTGTGGGATTCGATATCGTATATGTGTTATGACTCATTATATATTCGTGATTCTGCATTCAGTCCAGTGAGTACATGTGACTGCGACGCATCATCATCCCTACACATCATCAATCATCAACACCACACATCTTTTCCCCCAAGACTACGGGGTAAGGTGCGTAACATGTACCAAGAATAACAGAAGTAGTGAAGAATACTGCGTGACGAGCATGGACCGCACTGAGGCGTGACTGAGTGAGTCGCTGGAGCATAGTATAGCAGAGTCGCTAGGTTCTGTTGAAGCAAAGAAGCCCCAGCGCACTTGACCTGGTTTAGGTCTCCTTTTTATATGTATTAGTGCGAAACTCGCGCCACGAGGCCACTGAATCCTCACGATCCAAAGCAGCGTTTCACGTCGAAGGGGTAGGGTAGGTGAGCAATAGGGTTGTGGCTTCTACTACTGTTGAGGACCGCAGCGCCTTCAGAGATAGTCGTGCGGGTGACGTTGATGCTACTGTGCCGATGTAGAGTATTGGAGCTCAGGCTACAGCATCGATCAGGTCGCGGGCACCGGCGGACCCTCACTGTAGTGCGCATTTTCGCTCAATAGAGTGTAGCGGGTGTTTCGATTCCATTGTGCTCCGCAGGTGGGCCACAGTATTTGAGTCTGATTGAAAACCATACACCCTCAGCAAAACCCTCTGGGCCTGTCTAAGGTGTTCGCGTAGATACTCGCTATTATGCACTTTTTTTCTCGGGCTCCAAGTCATCGGCCTCGCCGACAGTTGGGCGTTCAAACTCACAGAGCGGACCAGATCTGCTTAGGTACGGGGTGTAAATCTGGGCATCGATCGCATGTTTCTACCGAGTATACATATCTGGTGTCAGGAGGGCATGGCGCATCGAAGCAGGTAGACGACGCTCAGGGTGAGTATTTCACGTCGCACTGCGTCCACGTGTCGCGATCGTTAAAGATCGAAGCCCGTCTCGAGATATGGTGGGTTCAGTTGACGTCTGGGACTGGAGGATCGCTGCACTACATCAGCGCAGCTCAGCTCTGTTTGATGCCTGTTTCGTACGATTGAGTCATGCAGGGCTTCGAGCATCGGCAGCAGCCAGTCGTGATCTCGACGTACTTGTTACGGGACTCGCTCGAATCGAGCCTCAGCTGGCTGTAGCTAGATGGGGCATGTATGGTTGCGCGGCTGGCGAAGCGTGGGTAGAGCGAATAGACTTAAGCTCTACGTATAGTCGATAGTCATTGTTCGACACCAGTTAAATCCGGAGATCCAACACTCGAGGCATCGAGGTAGCGAGTCTCATTTATGTTCTTGAGAGTCATGCGAGCTAGGGTAGGACTATTATTAGAAGTAAGCTGGCCGCATGTATCGGACTCGTTGTACACGTACGCATGTTTATTCTTGAGCCGAGGCAGGTGTGGTAGTGCGTATACGAGTGATGACATCAGACAGCTCCATATAATCAGGTCTTGAAAAAACTATAGGCTGTACTCATGTGTTGGTATTGCTCCGGGTCTGATGGAGTGTCGTTCGACGGTATGGGATGGAGTCTGACTGACGTACGCGAAACGCTCAGGTGACAAGTTGAGCTACGGTCACAGGTTGTATGCGTGGTCAATTTAAGGAAGGTAGAATATTATCTAGATCTGAGTGTCTTTTTTTTTTCATAACCATTGAGACAGTGAGGATTTTATATTTTCATTATGTCCAGCGTGAATGACGGTTCGGCTCGCACAGATCTGCTCGTAATGTGCTATAGATACCGGTCTTGTTTGTATAAGTCCCGTCTGATAGGCGGTTGTCGAAATATAGTGGTGACGGAGACGTTGAAGGCGGAGATGAATGTGAGGCCGGATACATGCAATTGTTGGTGGATGTGCCTGCTATGTATCTCGGAATTTGGACTGTGTTTGAGTCGCCGGTCCAGTATACGCTCTAGCGTGACGCGGACGACGGTGTGATACCAAGCGCGCAGGGTATTGATAATCTTCGTCTCTGGTGTGCCCGGTTGACAACATTAACGCTGACGACATACATAGTGTCGAGGCATGACATCTGGCAATGGGTGAGGGTGGATGAGCGCACAGTGGTGATGGGAGCTGTCATAGAATCGCGTTACTACGGCATTTATGCTGTAGTAGTGATTTATTCGCGAAGTTCTTGCCTCTAGACCACCTTAGCTAACACGCCCCTAAGATTGTCCGTCCGCGCATGTGGCCTTGGAGCAGCCAGCGCCGTCCTCGTTATAGATCTTGAAGTTGAGAATAACGACCGGATGAAGTCTGAAATCAGATGACAATTGTACTTGTAGATCTATACCTCTTATGTCAGACCATAGGTCTCACTACTTATACATTAACACAGGTAACTACTTACCATCAGGTAGCTGCAGGTCAAGACCTGTGAAAGCAATAGCTCAATCAAGACTAGTCTTTTTACATCCACCCAAGGAGTTAATGCAAGAATGGCGTCCATAGCGCTTTCCGGGCATATTTAGCCGACCTGTGGTGGATGTTTCTTTTGGGCAATCTGACACCACGATCTCTCACGTCTTACTACTCTTACTTATCTCCCGATCTTGCCTCGGGCATCATTCTCGTTCTGCTGCTTGCTATTTTTCGTTTATCCATCATATATAGTCGACAAATTGGTCTCGCTATGACATATTTAAAAACTCAGTCACCGTGTTCTATGCTGGTCACATGTGACTCCCGATCTACATTTCGACTTGCATGGAACTTCCACGGATAGGGGATGTATAGGACCCGGGACTGTTCCTCTTATACTCATAATTATAACCATATAACCTTACTGAAGACTCATCTTTCATCTACGTTTACCATTTCAAGACCGACAGCGGATCCTTCGAGATTACGCCGCATCCGCCTCGTGTGTTATTCAGTGTGTCCGATCGCTCGCGCAAATCTTTCTGACACTATATCCTCCAGAGTTGGCATTCCTCGAACCGACTCTCTTCAGATTCAACCTCACAAAACTATATTATAGTAGGCCTATATATATATATTATTATATATATATATATATAGTATATATAATATATATATATATATATACTATATATATATATATCATATATATATATATATATAATATATATTATATATATATATATATAATATTATAGAGCGAGATGGTGATTCATTGGATTTTTGGAAGTTGTAATAACAAAACGTTTATGGAGGTATATTTCCGAGGGATTGGAGGAGGTCAATTATTAGTACCGTTTATATAAGGGTAGGGGAAAGGTAACTGATAAGTATTGGTTAAGGATAATTAGTTTTTTATTGAGTGGTATGTAGGAAGATATATGTTGATATTTTGGTCCGAAAGAGTGCGTCCGGAATGGATATGAAGAAACTAATTATGGGGAAGAAAACAAGGTGCGTCTTAGAAGTGGTAGAGGATGTGTGTCAAATCTTTACTTGAAACAAATGATTGGAAAAATAAGGGAGGAGAAGAATAAATTTTATTTAGGATTTATGGATTTGCAACAGGCGTATAATAGGATTAATAGGGAATCTATGGCAAGGTTTAGTGATATGGTGTTTGATGTAGCTTTCTGATATAGAAATCAAACGTAATGTATGACGGATAGTGAAAGGCGTGTTTTGTAAGAATAAATAGAGTCGAAAGTGGATTATTTTAATTT
>JABUQX010029751.1:35000-50000 GCA_015478945.1 Trachelipus rathkii
TAGACTCTAGAGGTTAATGTAAATGTTAAGGGAAAAAATTTTGATGATAAAAAAGTGTGGCTTTTTTTTTTTTTTTTTTTTTTTTTGTGGGATATCTTGTATTGGTAATTTATAGCAACTTCATATTACAGATAAAGGTTAATTGTATTAAATATGCGCTGGAATAACAATAAAAAGAGAAGATAGTATGATGAGGCATGTTTTATGTAGATATATGCCAGGTATGATTTTGGACTAGTAGACAACAGAGAAGGATAATTATCCTCTCTAGCAAACTTTAAAACTTTTTAATTTCACAAATTTTTGTTTTTAAGCTAGATAAAATTTACTTAAGTTAGTTAAGTTAAAGTTAAAGCTTAAGTTAATATTATCTGATATTTAAAAAAAAAAAATTTGTAATATTTGATTAAAAGTATAAATAGATTCGAGTTTTTTTTCGACTATTTCAAGGCAATAGAGCGTCAGAGTTGCCAAAAACAGTTTTGTTTTTTAAACTAAAGGAATACCCAGATTAAATCGCAAAGATGGAAAGAGTCAGGGTCTCTCGGCCTCAGCAGGGGACGACCCCCTTAAAAAAAAAAAATTCTGGAGCATGAAAAAAAGCGCCTTTTGGCAACTCTTGCGCTCCTTCTATTGGAGTTTTAGCTAACACGTGACACTGCAGGGTTCCACACTGTGTTCGACAATTTTTCGATATGTCTTTTTATGTAACAACCTTTTAAAGGAGTAGCGCATATATATATATAATATAATATTATATATATATATATATATATATATATATATATATATTATATATATATATATATATATATATATATATTATATATATATATATATATATAGTATAGGAAACTTTTTGTCCTTTAAAAGGAAGTTAACCGATTTATATCGAACGAACCGATGCAATCGATATTTTTTTTCGATTAATTCAAGGCAATAGTAGAGCAAAAGTTGCCAAATAAAGTTTTTTTTTTTTTAACTAAAGCAATACCCAAGATTAAATCGCAAAGAATGGAAAGAGTCAGGGTCCCTCTCGCCTCCAGCTGGGGGAATCGAACGGGGGGTGACCTCTGTCCTTCGTCGGCCGAGCGCCTTAAAAAAATAATCTTAAAAAAAAATTAAAAAACATTTAACATAAAAATTAACATGACTAAAAAAAGCAACTTGTGTAACTCTAGTGCTCGCTGGTACATTTGCGAGTATAGCCTAGACTAGCTCTCAATACACGTCGACACTACGGGATGCACGAGCGGCGTCAGGCAATTTTCGATTTAATCATGTCTTTTTATGTAACTTCTTTAAAGAAGTAGTGCCTATATATATATTAGATAGAACCTTATAAAATATATCTTAATTTTTTGTCTCAAACAACAGTATTATAATATAGTTTTATATTTAATTATATTTTTTTTTTAATTAAAAATATATTATCTATATAATATATTAAATATTATTCTATACCCTCACAATATATATATGGATTTATTTATCTTAGAAGTATTTCAAAAGTATTTATAACTTTTCTAATTTAATTATTCCATATAAATTTCATAATTAAATAATTTATTAATCTATATATATATTTTATATATATGTTAGACTAAGTAACTTTATAATCACACTTTGTTACTCTTGAGAGTTAAAGGAACTTTTTTTATTATTGTTTTCAATAGTTTTTTCTATTGCATTATATTTATTTTGAGTGTAGAAGATGGTTTATGTGATTCTGTGTGATACTCCAGAAATTATGTTTTTTGTATATATTCTAATTTACGAAGACGGCAATGAGAGTACAAAGAGAGACAGAGCTTATTCAAGGTTACATTAAATCTCTCAATTTGACTGAAAAGAACATTAGCGTGTATGAGTAAAATATACTGTGAAACATATAAATCTTTTCACCAATCGTATTTTAAGAATAGAGAAAAATTTAATTAACCTTAAATCATAGATTATTATCTTTACTATAACAATATATAAGACATATATATAGATATATATATATACATTATATATCATAGGTATATTAGAGTATATTATATACCTATTAAATCATATATTCCAGTCCTTTTCACAAAACTTGTTAATGAATACGAATGCTTATATAAATAAAGGGTATACGTATTGAGTATGAGTTTGTAAGTCTAATTATATTATATATATAGATATTATGTCCAATATATATATATATACTGCTAATATATATATAATTAATATGTAAATAATTATAGATTTAGATTTTGATTTCTGGTATGCATTGATAGACCAAAGCGCTATATATATTCTGTGCACCTCGCTCACTTATCGACAGCCCCTCCATGCCGTCCTGTCTCGGTACATTTCCTCTTCCTCCACACTTTTCTGATTTTTTCAATCTCTTCTTCATTTGACAGCCTGCATGAGCAAGGACTCGCGATCTCCCCATCTTCTCCTTGGCTCTTCTCCCGCCGGACTATAGCGTAAACCATTTCCTGCTGTGGTATCGATACTCACTTCCATTCTTCTAACCTATGTTCGTGTTAACCGAAATCCGTCAACTTTTGTTTCCAACCGATAACAGAACAGGCTCCAATCTATCTCGCGCGAAAATTTCCACTTTCTCCTCCTCTCCATCTACTTGCTTTCAGTACTATGCAGTCTTACACCTTCATGCTCCGCCCGCCCTCCACGCCTACTTCTGGTTTTGGGTGGTCAGAGTGCCACTCCCTTCGCTCCGTACAGTCAGCGTCGCTCTCAGCATCGTGGTATAAATTAGCACCTTCCACCTTTCTTGGCACATGCCCTTCTTCAATATGGTACATTTGCTACAGTCTTCTTGAAAATTTCTCGAATCTTTCCCTCGATCTCGCTGTGAATCTCCCCCTACTCACACCTCCAGGGTAACTGAAGCTTTCTGTGTCCTCAACCTACGACTCCAGTCCAAGCTAGGATCTTCACATCTATCTCTCCTCTCCCTGCGAAATCGTATATCATTCATCCAATTCATGTCTTCAGCGTTTGTTCATCCTACATACCGTCAGTGTTCACCGTAAGCACTGTTCCGACCTAGTGAAATTGTAATTCACCTTGGATCTTGTCTAAATGTCTCCTTGAGTGCGTCTCGTCACCAATCCGTATAGCCTGGCTCACTCAGCAAATATACCATAGCCATCTCATCTTACCTCCTCCACAGCGCCATTTCTTATAGCATTTTATCCATTATACATGACAAATTTACAGTCAATGGTGAGATCATACCGCTTGTCAAACTCCCTTCTCCACCTCAAACCATCAGTTCATCCAACACCTCATATTGACGTTCTAAACAGACGCATGTTCAATTACCCTATGTGCCATGTCCTTCTATGTTACTTTTAATGACAACTAATTTAAAGATTCGTGTTATCAATAAGTAAACACGATTACAATATATAATCATCCTCTTCCATACGACTTATTGATTAGGCATCGTGTCAAAAGCTTTTCTCTAAATCGATAAAAGAGACATAAATGTCTCTTCCCCTTCCCCAGTTTTTCTCAACATCATCCTCAAGCAGAAAATCAGATCAGCTGTTCCTCTTCCTGGTCTAAATACATGTTGTGCTTCATTTGTTTATTCTCCCCTATCTCTCTCAGTCCTTTTTTCCAATATCTTCTCATATACCTTACTTGCATGCCGTAAGCCAAATGGATATTCTCTATAGCTTTGCACAATAATTTCTATCCTCCCTTCGTTATAAAGGTTGTGTAGCGTACATAGAGGTTTATTTTGTAGATTTAGTAAATTAACCATACGCCTAGAACTTTATATAATATATATATATATATATACCTACTCCATATATTTTTATATATACAATATTATTATTATATATAATATATATATTTAATAAATAATTTAATATAAGAGGGTAGGAGTATATATATATATACCTTAGCTACCGGTATAGTATAGAGCCTATTATATAATATAGTATATTAATATTATAATATAATATATATACTTATAAAGTATATATATAACTATATTTTATTATTATATTCGACTATATATATATATATATATATATAACTATACATATATATAGTATAACTATATACTATATATATATATATGTATATTAATTACAAAGTATATGTGGAAAGTGCTTGAGTAAAGTTAACTCATATCATTCTATATATTTTATTTTAGTACTTATTTATTAATATATTGATAATATATATATTTATAAATATTAATTAATTAATTTAATTATATACTTATAAATTTGCTATTATAATATATTGCCAAAATAATTATTATTAATAATATATATAACTAATATATTAAATATTATATATATATATATATATATATATAGTCAGATTAATTATATTATATTAATTGTTATTACGCTATGGGTAGGAATAATTACTTAATAAAATCGATTATGTGATAATGACCTATAATATATATATATATATGTGTGTATATATAAAATATAATAATAAACTATTATATAAGTGTAAGAATCAGAAGTGTGATTAATATTATATTAGTGAAAAACATTAATTAATTTATAATATATTCGTTATATTATTATAATTTATAATATTAATTATATATAATATATATATATTGTATATTTATGAATATATATAATAATATAGTTATAATATTATATAATATATATATATATTAGGTATAAATATAGTATATTAATTATATAAAATATATAATTATTAATTTATATCTACTAATACCTAGATAAATGATATAATTATAATAATATTTATATGATTTATAATTATTTAATATTATTATTATTATATATATATATAATATTATTATATTATTATATTATTTTATATTATTATTATTTATAATATATTATAAATATACCTAATGTTACATAATATAATATATATAGTATCCAGGTATATATATATATTAAGTTAACGGGCCACACTCAATTATTATGCTTTGTATTGTGAATTATAATTAGTATATCTATAATAATTCACACCTCTAACTGAAACTTAATTTTATTCTATTATATATATATTACATTTTATATATTTTCTTTTGTGACTCATATTTAACCTTATGAGTGATGGGTAGAATAGTTTAACTAAGAATATACCTTAGTGAGTTATATATAGTTATATATATACTAATATATATATATATATATATTACTACCTATTTATATATAAAATCTTATCAATAGATAAATTTATATATTACATATATACTAAGCAATTCCCAAATATTATATATTCTACGTGAGTGTGAGTTTATTTGTACTGTTATATCACTTATTCATAAAATTAATTTATGAAAATAACACTATATATATATTATAATAGTATATATAGGTTCAGCGGTGCTGTTTTGGATAGAGCGATAGACGAGTGAGTATGCGAGTAGTGAGAAATACTTTATTAATGGAAGTCTTGCTATCACTGGGTAGAGACTAGAGAGATGTAATATCATTTGCATAGAGAATTATCACTGGTTTCCCGAGTATTACGTTTTGCACTTCTAAGAAAATGTAAAAAATATAAGATAAAACCAAAATGCGTGATACACATTAATTAAACGTGAAATATCACAATACCAATCACATCTCCAGAAATCACTTTTGTCCATCACCATAATACATTTTATTTTGGAATCTCTCGATAAAATTTGCACTATTAAAGAAATAAATATAAAGGATAAAATAAAAAAATACAAAAAAAAAAAAATATAGCTCAATAAATTAGACAATTATTGGATCATGTCTATTTAGAGACAACTTTATTTGGTTTTCCTCCTTAAAATTTTCTCAGAGAATATAAAAAAAATTAAAATAAACCATTTCTTATTAATTTTTTTCTTCTTCTTTTGTTCTTTTTACTCAACAGAACCTACCCACCAAGGTATAACCGCACGATGCAGGAAGTCGGGGTCTCCTCAGCTTAAACACGGGGAGATTAAAACTGAGGGTAGGACTAAGATTCCCCCTACTACCGGGGAGGTCTCCGGTATACCCCTGCCTCCTTTGGTATTTGGTGTAGTCGCTGGGGGATTTCCTCTACGCACCTCCCCTACGGGGTATGGGACAACGTCCCCCCTATTTCCATCTAACATACAATAGCCCCCCTTTGTGCCCGTATAAAAGCAAAATTGTTATAATTAGTAAATGTCTATATGTTATATAACGAGAAAGCCAATAAAGAGGTCTCAAAAATAGGCTTCCTAATCATATTACTATACATTAACAACACATAGATGGTTTTTTTTTTTATTTATTTTATTTTTACATTTGTCTGTATGGGAAACTTTTACAAAGCAGTCGAAAAATGTATTCTTTTTTCGCTGTAGCTAATTGTAGTTTTTGAGATACATAATTTTTTTAAATTTTTTTTTTATTTTTTCCTTGTTCTCCTATCTAATCTTGATTTTTTTATACACCACATTATTTCAGGGCAAACTTGGAACCGGAGATTCCAGCAATGTATGGGTCGCGTTTTCGACTGTATGCATTATAGTTTGTAAGATTACATAATAGACAGGCTATAGACATGACGCTGGTCCAGTCAATACATTTATCATAATATTATAATATATATATAATAATATAGTAATGAGTATATAGACGATAAATTATAAGGTGAGTGAGTTATGAAGTTATAGGTTTTCCTACTCATAATATATATACTTCATATATATATATACTCACTAACCATATATATATATATCAATATATATACCAGAATTATTTTACATACTATATTATATTATATAAACTAATATAAAATTTACACCGATGATATATATATATTATAATATATAGTAATTGTACTTTACATTGACTTGAACAATTCATGGAACTTTTCAAAAGCAGAGAGAGAGAGAGAGAGAGAGAGAGCAGGAGAGAGAGAGCAGGAGAGAGGAGAGAGAGAGCGAGAGAGAGAAGAGAGAGAGAGAACGAGAATTTGATCGTAGAGAGCATGACCCGCAGGAGAGAAAGAGAGCGAATCTTTTTGCTATTTCTGGTTACTGGTATGTTCTCATCTACTATAACCGAGATATATATGTTATATATAATATAATACTATATATATATTAATATATATATATATATATAATATATATATATATAATATATATATATATATATAGTATACTGTATATATACCCTTTTATATATATCAACTCATATATATTACATACTATTATATATATATATTATCACTTATATTATCTATATATCTAATCTATATTTACTATACTAATACTAATTATACTATATCCTATATTATTGTTCCATATATTTGCTGAAATAACGTCTTCGCATAATATGATGCTACGTTTATCATAAACTACTATTTTATCTTTTTCGTATTATGCCAGATTGGTGAAAGAATTTAATAATTACAATTTTTTTTATAAAACCAATAAAAACTAATAAATTAACCATTTAGCAATTTATTAACAGTTAGGACTAAAGACATATAATTATTATCAACATAACAGTAGTAAAAAATAATAATAAAATATATAGTTTCAACCCTCAAATTATTTATGATTGGCAACTCGTTTTTACTGACGGAGCAACCTATTCATTGCCACTTTATGGAAAAATATGATTTGTCAAGAAATAAATAATTTAAATACCCTAATTATATTTAAAATAAGTTCTAGGATAGTTTAATTATTAACTTAAAATCAAGTGTTTGAACGTTCCCGCACCAAACCTTACGCTGCTCCTTTTACCCTCTCCATACTCAATTTTCAGTCAAAGGCTGTTGTTGTGCCCTTGTGTGCAGTGATGTTTCTTCAAAAATAAGGTAAAAAAAAAATAAGTAAAAATAGTTTTGTAGAAAAGTTCCAAGCGTAAGAAAGTACTTTAGTATAAGGTAGTTTCAGCATGATATGTAAAAACTGTAACATTATAATTTTATAGATATTTAATATTGCTTATCATAGCAGAGTACCTATTCATCTATAATCCAAAATATAAAGGTGTTGTGTATCAGTATTCGTGGCCCATCACGGAACGGGAGGTTTCTAGGATCTACAAATAAAATAAATATTTTTTCACCAGGTAGAAACTCAATATGATTACATAAAATAAATGTTTTCTAAGTTTATGAAATGAAAAAAAAATTTCCCTAGGTGTGACCTGACCTGACCTTACCTAATTTGAACCAAAAAAACACTATAGAAAAAAAAAAATTCATTTTCAACCCTAGAACATCTATTTTATGTATCATAGAGGTTACCTGTGATTTTTTTTTTTTATGATTAAAGTATCGCTTTTATAGTTCTGCACAAATTCTGCTAACTTTTGTTGGAACATTTTATTTCATCGCAGTTCGCAATTCTGGCAATTTTTTTTCTTGTGCTATCGCCAGTCGCTTTTATTCGAGAAATTCAACTTAACTTTTTCCTGCTTCGCCTAAGTCCTCTAATCGCAAATCGGTTAATTACTTATCGAGCTAATATTTTTTTTCCTACTTAACTTAGTAACGGTCTTGCAACAGTTATCGCCAACTCTTTATTGGTCAGCTTTAAAAAACATAAATTTCCAATAAAATAACCTTACAATTTAATATATTATTTTATATTTTTTTATATTTTAATGTTTATCTTTTAATAATATAAAATATAACTCGATAATTTGAACATATTTAGGTTATAATATAATATATAATAATATTATTTAGTATATATATACTTATATTTTATATTTTTTTACTTTATATATCTTATAAATATATATATGATGATATAAAATATAAATATTACTCATATCGTGACATATTATATACTATATATATATATATATAATCAATAGTATATAATTATATAAGATATATATATATTATATAGGTTATACACCTAATTTTAACTTACTAATTGAGTCAGTTGTTGTTTTCTTTTCCCCCTCCTTCTCAATTCCCTCTTGACAAAGCCACTTCAAATACAAGAGGTGCATATTTCCATTCCAAATACAACAGCTTCTCAAAGTTCTCATCAGTCAGGGATTACCATCTTGGCCAGAGAACAGCCAAGCTCAACAATCTTCTCACCACGGTTCGCTTATCGCAAAATCGGCTTAATTCTATAGCTAAATATAAACAATTTTTGCGTCACCGCTGCAGACGTACACAAGAATGGCAAAGTTGTAAATAATTCTCTTTTAAATATATTTAAAATCTTATATTATACATATACAATTTAAAATTATATATATATTAATATATATATATATATATATATATCATATATATATATACTAAATATATTATAACTATAATATATTTATATATATACTATATATATAATAATATATATATTATATATATATATTAATATATTAATAAATATATATAGAATATATAAGATATATATATTATATATTACTATAATATAATATTATATAATATATATAACTATATATAATATATATATATATATATATATATATTATATAATATATTATACTATATATATATAATATATTATATATATATATATAAATATATATATATTATATATATATATATATATATTATCATTTTTTTTTTTTGAAAGTTACGAGCGACCCATTTAAACTTGCATAACATTGTTTGATGGTAGAATGAATTTTTATATTTGGTAGTCTGCATAATTGGGGAATTGCGGACTTAAAATTGCGGTGAATGAATTAGGCATCCGATAACTAGCAATTCCGCAAACTTTTTCATATTAATGCGCAATCGCCAATTCCGCAATTCTTTTTGATACTTTCCGCAGTTGGCGGGAATTGCTGACAAAAATTGCGGAATGCCCACATGAATATATATTATATATATTAAATAGTAGTAGGGTGAGGTATACTATACCTATAGTATAATATAGATATTATATATATATATATATATAATATATATATTATAATATATATTATATATATATATAATTTATTTCCGTGAGATTATATATAAATTTATATGTTATATAATCTGATCTAGAAGTATAGATTATAATAGGATTAAATTATTATATCCATTGCTATAATGATACTGACAACTGAAATAAATTCATTGATGACAGTAAGATGATTATTATTATTATTTTATTATTATTTCGTAGAGTAGGAAATATAGGACTGTGCTCTTCCAATATGGTGATCTTACCCCGGTGTGAAATTTCTATGATATCTCATCATCGAATCAGTTTTTACGACTAACTATACCTACTATATATACTCAATATATTCTATAACTATTGCAAAAGCAAAATAGTATATGGTGTAATAATATATGCAGTTCTGTAATATTTAGTCTATGTGTATATAAACATCTATATAGTACTATATATTATTTGGTGAACCAGTCAAGTTGCCAGAACTACATCTAGATTTACGGCAACTTAAATCCATCTAGGTTAGGTATAAGGAAAATAATATATATATTATATATAATATAATATATATATTATATATATATATATATATATAATATATATTATATATATTCTATAATATATATGATATCTATATTATATATATATATATATGGTAAAACGAAATATATATATATATATATATATATTACTATATATAATATATTTATATATTTTTATATATATATTTTATCTATCTATATATATATATATATAGATATAATATATATTATATTATAAAAATTATTATATTTTGTATTAGCATAGTATGAAATTGAGGTAAACGAAATATATATATATATATATATATATTATATATATAGTTATAAGTAATATAAATATACCGGTATATATAATATATATCATATAGTTGTGTGACATGGAAGATATTATATAGAGTGAGTATAGTTAATATTTATATATTATATATATATGGTAAACGAAATATATCGTATTAAATTCTAGCAACTTTATGTTTTGCGAGACCATATTCCGTGTGGTTGTTATTTTACTTTTTTTTTCTTTTGTAGCCTAAGGATAGTCACTAAAAGTCGAGGTGTGTTCTTGTGAAAAATCTTTAACAGAATCTTTGGCGTAAACTACATCAATTGAAATAATAGTTATAGGCATACTCCGAACCACTTCGATCACTTTATTAGTCATAAAAAAATGCATTTCCAGCGTTTCGCAGACAAAAGCATGAAAATCGATAGTTAGGCTAAGGTTCTTCTACTAAACAGAATAAATAGAATATAGATAATAATAAAATAATACTTAAATTTAATGCAATAATAATAATAAAAGAGTGATAAAAAGTAATATTATAAATAATAATAAAAATAAAATATATATAATAATAATTAATTGATAATATATAATTAATGTAATAATAATAATGAAGAAGAGAGATTAATAAATAATAATGATATAATAACTAAAAAATTATATAATAAATACATATCATAATAATAGTGCTATTATATAATACAATATTATAATTATTATTATTATTATTATTATTTATTATTATATTATTATTTTATTATTAATCTTTATATTTATAAATTTTTGTGGTGTTATTTAATTATTATTATTAATTTATTAATTATATTGATTTAGGTTTAGCATTATTTATATTTACCGTTAATTTCATCTAAGATTATTTTATTGTATCTCTTATTTTATTTAATTATTTTATTCGTTTATTGAACCCTTAACTAAGTTATTTATATAATTTAGTGTGAGTTTATTTTTAAGGAAAATAGAATTAATTAAATTAATTACCTAATCAAAGGCAATTATGAGGAACCATTAAGCTATAAGTAATCTAAAGTTGAATACATACAATATTAATATAAATTTTAGCACCCCTGCTCTTATAAATTTCTTATAGGTATTTGATGTAGAAGACTCAACTGCTTTAGTTATATTTTACTCTCTATTTATTTTAGTTTGATTTTTTCCAATGCTATCAAGATAATTGTGTATGAAAATATTTTTTCCTCAGACTGGAAAAGAAATGTTCGCTCTAAAACAGAGGAGCCTGTTTCTAAGAATATGATGAGAGAGAGTGGTTGCCAGAAATGCACAAACAAAGAGTGAATCAGTCGGAGTAATGAAAAACATACGCGTCGTTACAGAAGCTTGAGACTCGAAAGCCATACGAACATTTGAGAAAATGCACACGCACGCGGGAGAGTGGGTATGAAGAGGAGAGGGGAGAAGAAGAAAGGAATAAAGATGATACCAATATAAGGAAGGGATTGTATTTAAGCTCGGAGGAGCTGAGGAAGGTCTCACTACCTTCTCGAGCATAAGTCAATAACTCAAAGTCCTAGTTTCTACACACGTAGCCTGGATAGAGGATTTATACGTTACCCATGTGTCACACAGAAAGAATAAATTATCCGTAAACTTATGATATAGGGCTTACCATAATATGAGAGGCGTACCTTTCGCGTAATCTGCTCGAGCTGTGCGAGAAAACTAAACAATATTAATCCAGTAGTTTAGGATAATTACCAAAATATTTGTGATCGTTTCCTCTTTAAAATTTCTTTATAATAGTTTTATATTTAATGCCGAGGAAATACCACGACGCTCAATTACATTATTATACACGCAGAATGTGGTAACATGCTTAGAGAATCTTGCGCGTGACTGCTATTTAAAATTTTAAAAGGCTTTTTTTTCATTTTTTAACTTAGCATATATTAAAACCTTATATATATATATATATATACATATAGAGGTGGGCATGGCTTATACTCACAAGTATATATATATATATATATATATATAAGTATAATACATATATAAAGATTATAAGTCCCATATATATATCTAATGTTATATATTTATCATACTATATACATAAGTACTATAAATTATATAATATATATATTATTTATATATCGTATATATATCATATATACTATATATATATATAATACGAGTGAATAGTTATTGTAAGAGTCTATTCCTTCTTCGTACGAAAAAGACATAATAACTACGATTAATATTTATATAGAAATATAGATATAATCTGTGATTATAAATTTATTATAGTTTAGAAGAAAGCAAAGCATAATAAGTATATACTATATACGTAAATCTTGTCAATTGCAGTAGCAAAGGTTTTGAAATAGAATAAGGTAGATATATATATATCAGATGCTATGATGTAATATATATATACTATATATCATAATTATATTAAGTGAGGTTTCATTACTTATAACTAATATAATAGTATATACAAAGTCTACAGCAATATATATATATCACTATTAAATATATATAATAAGTTTTTTTATATATATATATTAAATGACTGTATATAATTATTATTAGAATATAGTATATATATATATATAGAATTATAATCAGGTATAAGTAATGTGCATATTATTGAGAGTTCCTTTATATCTTATTATTAATTATCGAATAAGTTATTATTATTAGATTTGAATTATTATTCAGTTGTATTGACTTATTATTATTACTCTTATTATTAAAATTATTTTATATTTATTGATTATTGAATGATACAGTCATGTACTTGTACGTCCTTTCGAATCATTCCTATTTTTATAAAATTTCAAATGTTTGAGCAGGATTGTGATAACACGAGCGATTTTCTGTGCATGTTTAACTGGACATGGACCATAAAAAAAATTATTGCATTATTTATAATTTTGTTTTGCTTAAAAAAAGAAAAAGTAATTAAAATTTCATTTTTTTTTTGGGTTAATATTCCTGGCGCGGGTACTATTTCATTCGAGCCCCTAGTAGGTAACAAATTTTTAAAATACGCCATAAAATTATTAAATATATAATATTTACTTATATTAACTTATATATATTACCTTAAACTCGTATATAAGAATATAGTATTTATTGATAATACTTATACTATAATAGGTATATAGTATATATGATTTAGTTATTTATACTAATAGATGAAATAATTTATAATTATACCTATATATATATATAGAAGCTTACTTTAACAATATATATAAGTGGGTATTATGCTATAATATATATGAAATTATTATAAATTGGGCAATGTCAATCTTTAATGTGTTTTGTGTATTATGAATTATATGAATAAATATATATTATATATAAATATATATTATATATATATAATATATTGAGAATAATATTATTTTTATTATTATATATATATATATATATATATACTATCGGTGAAAGATATATATAATATTATAAATGATATAAAATTATTTGAATTAATATATCATAGGTTATTATAACCAAAATCAAGTAGATATACTAATATTGTCAATTATAGGCTTAGTGATGATACACTTTATGACTATAGTAGTAAGGGGAAGAAATGCCAGTCTAGCCAATCAGCGATCAGTATTTCTCTAACGTCAAGATTTTCTTGCAATAATGTTCTTCTTTAGCTCTGCTATCCAATAAACAGATTAAACATGGATATTTAGCATACCCACTCTGTTGTTAGAGCAGATAATGTGGAGATATTATCCATTATAGGATTCACATGTAATACTTTGTTCTAAAATATGAACATGTTGTAAATCTTATTTACTTACAGATAAGTTTAAGTCGAATATTATTTCAGTATTCGTTGTCGTTGTTTGGTTTGAATGTTTGGCTGTGTTTTTTGTTTGTTGCGTTCGTGCGTTTTGGTGAACAACACACACGCGCGCACACACCTTGAGAGCTACGGTTAACGATTACCCGTATAATGACGGCGAATACATTTTAGATTTTTGTCGTTGATAATAAGAATTGTTCGAGTGGGTAATCTTACTATATATTTAGGATAGTGAGTTAACAGCTATATAATATTTATAAGTTTACTAACTATATATATATATATAGTATTATAATATATATATAATATATACTATCCCTAATATAATTATATAATATATATATAAGTACTAAATCAAAAATTATACATTATTATATAATTCGATTTATTGAGACATTTTCGATATATAACTTTTATTTTTAAATAGGGTAAAATACTTTTAATACTTTTAGTTTATTTTATTTTTATTTTAAGATTATGCAGCTATAATACCTTTGAACTATAT
>JABUQX010029751.1:57500-65000 GCA_015478945.1 Trachelipus rathkii
CTTTTTTGGGATTTTTTTTTTTTTTTTTAATGACTGCTACTTAGTCAGCCGGATATACAGAGTTCGCCTAGCTTTACTGAAAACGGAATTATTTTTTTTGACTCAGAGAAGTAACAAGTTGACATTGATCGCTATATTAAAAATGGAAGGCAAAGTTGAAATTTATCTAAGCAAAATTTTAACATAAGTTCAAACAAAATTATATATATATAATATTATATTATATATATATATATAATATATATATATATATATATATATATATATATATATATATATATATATATATATATATATATATATATATATATATATATATATATATATGATGACTTTTTAATATTTTTGGTTCACTAAGGTAAGTAGGCGTTGCCTACTCTGCCTACCCTCAAAAGCCGCCACTGGTTTTGAGATTAATAGTTCTGGTATGTATGTAATAAATAGATTTACAGAATTTGAATTTGAGGTAAAATATATTAAAATCTTTATTTGATCAAACTAAAGCTGCAGGTCCTAAGGGTACATATGGTAGAATTCTAAAGGAGGGTAGTACCAGCATTGCAAAGGCACTGTATTTGATTTTAAGCTATTTATAACATTTTGTGAGGTATACCAGACCGGCTAGAAAAACAGCATATGTTGTGGCATCTATTTATTAAGAAATAACGTTAAGGAAGGTTTGGAAGCTATAGGCCAGTTAATCAATCAAGTAATTCAATCAATATAAAAAAAAAGAAAAACATAGGGTGGAAAAATGAAACAATTAAACTGCAAACAAAGATATTTAAAAGATTAATTAAATAATAATTAAACAATTAAAATTATTGGAACTAGTGAAAGTACGTATAATAAATAAATAAAAAATATGCTTGATTTAAAATTCTTTAATTGATTAGAAATTACTAAAATAATAACGTAATAATTTATGTGCAAATATGTTAATTAAAAAGCTATATATATAATATATATATATATATATATATATATATATATATATATATATATATATATATATATATATATATATATATATATATATATATAATTATATATTATATATATATGTTTGTGTGTGTGTGTGCTGGTTACTACTATATATAATATATATATATAGTATTATTATATATATATTTTGGAATAATAATTATATATAATATTATATATATATAATATATAATATATATATATAATATATATATATATATATATATATATGTGTGTGTGTTGTGTGTGTGTGTTAATGTTTGTTTTCATCACGTGACCATTCCACATTCATTGCCATTGATATAATGAGATAGGAAATTTATGGGGATGATAAATCTCGCTGCGGAACTTAAATCCATGGATTTAATTAAAGTCGTCATCCGTGGGCACTTCGATTTGTTTGTTATGATCTTTACCAGTGATCTGTGTTTACGAGGGAGACCTTAATAAATCCCCAATATTTTGAACTCATTTTAATTATTTAAAGAAAATTTTGATTAATAAATTTAATTCTTAATTATAACATTAAAAACGATATACGTAAGAAATTTGGAAAGTTTTAATTATTTGTTATTATTATTATTATTATTATTTTATTATTATTATTATTATATTATTATTAATTATTATTATTATTATTATTATTATTATTATTATTATTATCATTATTATTATCGCTTATTATTATCATTATTATACTATTATATTATTATTGTTATTATATTGATTATTATTATTATTATTATTTTATTATTATTATTATTATTATTATTATTTATTAATTATTATTATTATTAATTCTACCGAACAATTCCTGCTTTTTTTTTATCAAGATTTAGGCCATAATTTATAATTATTATTTCCATACAGTCAATATATAACAATAATAAAAAAGTAAATAATTATATATAATATATATAATATATTATTATATATAATATATACTATATATATATTTTTTTTTTGTAGAAATATATTATATATATATATATATATAATTATATATATATATAAATATATATATAATTATATATATATCGCTTAAACCTATGCAAAACAAACTGGGTACTGTTCTTATAGCTTTTTACATAGCGAAAATAATATATATATATATATACTATATATATATATATATATATAATATATTATATATATATATATATATATATATAATATAATAATATATATATATATATATATATACTATATATATATATATATATATATATATATGACCTTATAAGTTTCATTGTGCAGATAAATGTTTTCTTTAACTTTACTTTCATATATTACTAGTATATGATCCTAACAATTAATTAAGATGTGAACGAGAAAGATACGAATATGAAATATTAAAAATTTAATAATGAAGAAAGCAAAAACGTTCATTTTGCATGAGAAAGAAAACGGGATTTTAGTGCTAATACGTGAAAGACTTTAAGGTAAAGTAAAAAGTAATGCTCGTGGCGTAAATACATTCCGTATTGGCTTTTTTGTTCATATATAGATTCTGTGTATATATAACAAAACATATCATAACCTGAACTTAGAGGGCAGCAAACGGCAATCTAACCTATATGGATCGACGATGCAGTAAAACTCAACTTAACCTTATAGATCGACGATGCAGTAAAACTCAACCCAACCTACATGGATCGAGGATGCAGTAAAACTCAACCTAACCTATATGGATCGACGATGCAGTAAATTTCGACCTAACCTATATGGATATACTTTGCCGCAACAGATTTTCTCTTGTTTCGGGTAAAAGATTTTTGCCCACTACATAAAAATCCCGAGTTTTTTTTTTCGTCGGCTGTAGCCCCGGGCGTTGCCAAGCCTTCGATGAGTACAAAAGTACGATATTATTAATAATAAGTTTTATTTTTGTATTTAAAATTTTTTTGATCCTGTTTATTAACTGAAATTTATTGTTACTATCATATAATAACAATATATAAAAATAAAAAAGAAAAAGAAAACATTTTTTGCATTATGAAAAGTATAAGGAATATATATATATATATTATATATAATATATATATATTATATATATATTTTAATATAATAAATTTAATTATATATATATATATATATATATATATATATTATATATATATATATATATATATATATATATATATAAGATATATATATATATATATATTATATATTATATATATATAGTATAAGCAATCAACTTTAGTTTACAATAAAATATTTTTATAATCATCAATAATGTTTATGTTTTATGATGTTTATTATTTAAGTTTTTTATAAATAAAAGTTGAAAATTCTCTTTTTTTAAATTTTATTTTTAGTTTTAAAAATTGAAAGAAAATAAATTGTTTACATTCCATTTCTCATTCATTTTCTTATTTTTTTTTCATTATATTTAGAATGTTCGAGAAAATCTATCATGATTTTAAAGTTTGATTTGCACGTAAGGGGTTGCTCAAGCTACGCCGCGGTATGCTCTAGCGACACTCGAAGTATTGCTCAAGCAACAATGGAGGATGCTCAAGAGACATTGAGGGTCTCTTATTCTCTAAGTGAAAAAGGTTTGGTTCCGAAAACCCTAATACTCAGTAATGGGTTTATTGCGGAAGTATTGTAAAAAAATTCCACTAAGCTTGATTCCTGGAAGGTCTCTGGGTTATAAACGATTTTGTGAACCAATCTAACAGAATCATGGCAGTTTCAAGGCCAGCTGATGCAGAGCTCACCGCTTAGGAAAATAAATGCATTTTAATTGTTTTGAATGGGGGAAGTAACGTGAGTTGACCGGCCTTCAATCTTTAAAAACACAAGTTTCAACTATTCGTTTTTATTTATTTCTGGAAAGATCGTATCGAGATTCTCGCTTGACTTACCCTTTTGTAGATTCATCTCCCCTTTTGCCATGAGAAACGGGGGTTAGGGGGATAACACGGGAAAAGCCTCCTTTGGTTTTTTAGGTGCCAAGTTGCTCTTACTTTTCATGCTTGCATAATGGAAATTAGCTGTCCAGCAAGCTTTTCTTAAAATAAAATAGTTCATATTCTGACCCAAAACTTGTCAACACCTTTACTCCCTTTGCCATGGTTCTTCCTTACCCTTCACCCACTCTCTCTCGGACCGTCTGAATAAACCTCATTCTTTGGGTTCCTCTTTGACCGTTGAGAACATAAGATCAAAGTCAAAATGAAAACATATTTCTGGGAATTTTCCAACTCTTCTCAATTCAAAATGGAATTTTTAAGTGTGATTTTTATCAAAATTTAAAATGGAATGTGATTTTTTTGTAGTAAATAATAATTGATAATTAATTGATTTCATTAAGAAATTGTAGAGATGACAATTTAAGTATTACGTAAATTTTCTTAGTGTAGTTTTAAAAAATAAGACTTGGTGTTTTATTTATTATATGAAGTAATATTTTGAATGGGAAATAATATTTATATATATAGGTATATAATAATATATATATATATATATATATAATATATATATATATATATATATAATATATATAGTATATTATATATATATTATATATATATATATATATATATATATATATATAATGTAGAAATAAATATATTAATATATATATATATATATATATAATATATATATATATAATTATGCGTGTGTCTGCGTGTGTTAGATGAAGGAAAATGGCAAGAAGCTAAGTTAGGTGGATATTTTTTGCCAATTGTAACAAAGAGCGTGAGGGAGAGAATCAGGATTATGCGCAACACGCAAACACATACACACATACACACACACCACACACACACACACACACACCCACACATTATATATAATATATATATATACTATATATATATAATATATATATATAATATATATATATATTATATATAATATATATATATATATATATATATATATATATAAAATAAATAAAATAAAAATTTGGCAACCACACGATTAGGCTCGAAGAAGACAAGAGGGGGGTCCCAAATATAGCCCCTCCATTCCCCCCCTCTTCTCATGCACCCCAAGGGAATTGACGGCCTCCGATGGTTGAGGTTTGTGCGGTGCCGTCAAGGAATTGCGGTCTGTTCTAATCTACGATCTTCTTTCTTCACTAATTTCTGCAATCTTAGCGACCTTTACACTTTAATTTACGCTTTGTTGAACATCTCACCTCTCCTCTTCTAAACCTCACTCTCTTCTTGTTACTAAACTTAAGTGCTTGAGTGCATCTAACAGCAAACCTACTATTGGTCCTCACTTACTGTCTCTATCCCAATTTTCAGCCAAATGGGTTGTCGTTCCGTACGTATGTGCGCAAATGATTGTTTGTTTCGCTGTTCTCATTTGGATCTTCAGAACTTTCTACCTCATGCTCAAGCTATCGTCTCAATCTTATTTACTAATTCTTTCTGCTGTTTTATTATATCCTAAATCAACTGACTATCCTAATTTCTTCGACTTTCTTAACACCAAATTAGAACACATTCTCTCTACATGAACTTTCTCTGAAATCATCATTCTTGGTGATTGCAAGTTCAACGACACCCCAATGGTTTTCCTATATTCTCGAGATGCAGGCTTGTGAACTTGCCCACCACTTTTCTTCTAGTAATGACCTCGACAGTTGGTGCAGCTTCTGGACTCGTATCATAGATTCATCTTGGGACGATGAGACCAACGTTCTAGAGATATTTTCCCTAAAAAAACTCTTAATTTTTCTCTAAATTCGTTGTTAAACTCTTTCCTCCTCTGAGTTCTCAAATCCACCTTTCTTGTTTTCTGCTACCCCCTGTCATATCTCTTTTTTAAGTCTTTTTCAGGAAGACAATCGCCCTGACAGCAAGGGAAAGCGTTTTTTGGCAATTCTGTGCGGCCAGATGGCTGGCTTTTCTGTCGTACCTTTTGGACTTTTTAAATGGAATGACTACTGCTTTGATGGGTTGATTCTTTCTCTGGCATGGAGGGGTACATTTCATATTCTTTCCCTTCAACTAAACTGCTTAACCTCTGCTGTTCCATATCTAGAAACTATTTCATCCTTCATCGTGCAAAAATATATCTTACGTAACACTAAAATTCCTTTATCTCCTTTAAGAAAATACAATAAATCTTTCTCGTTCCTCTTCCTCAAGTCGTTTTTGGCATTTTAAAAAGAAAGTCAACTAAATCTTTGCTGTTTCCTCTTTCTTTCTCTAGGACCTTCCGATGGCACAACTGCCGTTAGCCATTCTGCTAAGTTGAACTTCGCTCAAACTTTTTCTCAACTTCCACTTTAGACAATTCCTGAGCTTTTCCATCCCTCACTAATGCATTTATGCCTTTAATATTCTAATTATATTTAAAGATCTCTCTCTCTCTCTCTCTCTCTCTCTCTCTCTCTCTCTCCCTCTCTCTCCTCTCTCTCTCTCTCTCTCTCTCTCTCTCTCTCTCTCTCTCTCTCTCTCTCTCTCTCTCTCTAAGTTTAACTCCACAAAGGCTTATGGTCTTGATGGTATTTCTCTTGTGGTTCTGAAAACATGTGCTTCCGAGCTTGCACCCTGGCTTGGTAAACTATTCGGTCCCTTCTTTCACCTTCGACCTTTCCTTCATGCTGAAAACTTGCGCACATTCAGTCTGAACCGTTAAAAAGGAGACACCTTTCAAGCCTGAAACTACTTTCCTTTCGCTTTAACTTCTGCTCTTTCTAAGGTTTCCGAATTAATGGATCCTTAAGAGGAAGAATTTGAAACATCTCAACTCTTCTAATCTTATCCTTGACCTGATCCCCAGGATGGCTTTCGTAAGAAACTTTGTTCCTTTTCTATTCGAAATTTTGGTGAATCTTTCACTGTGGCTCTAGACATATCGAAAGCCTTCGATATAGTCTGGCACAAAGTTATAATTTCCAAACCACCTTTTGAATATCAATGCTTCGCTCTGTTACCTTCTCCTTTATTTCCTTTCCTGTCGTTCTGTAGCAGCTGTTGCAGACTGTCACCGTTCGTCCTTTAAATCTATAAATGGTGGTGTTCCTCAGGGTTCTGTCTTATCTACGACTCTCTTTCTACTTTTTCATTAATGACCTTCACTCTAATACTTCTTCACCTATGTACTCCTGTGCTGACGATTAGACCCTTCATTACTCCTTTCATTTCAATTAGCTTAAGCGAGAAGCCGAGAAGGTCAGCCTTGGAGCAACTAACCTCTAATATTTCTTGCATCTCATATTGGGGCACTGAGAACAAAGTTGTTTTAATCCTTCAAAAACTCAATTTCTTCATCTTTTTACTAAGTCCAATCTTCCACACAACTCTAACTTCCTGTTCGAAAACACCCAGCTCAAACCTTCGTCTGTAATTAATATTCTAAGGTGTACCTTTTTCTTGTCATTTGAATTGAAAGCATTGCATTGCTTCTTTTTTAAGCAAGCTTCCAAGAGGTTGGCTGTTGTGAAGGATCTTCAGAATTCTTCACTTCACCACAATTGCTTATTCTTTATAGGCGTATCGTTAGCCCCAGTTTGGAGTAGGTTTCACAGATCTGGAGTGGTTC
>JABUQX010029751.1:70000-85724 GCA_015478945.1 Trachelipus rathkii
AAAAAAATGTTACTTGAAGTACAGAAGTGACTGGGTTTGGAGCATCCCATTACAGTAAAATTGAATATTTTTCCTTAAATTTTATTTTTGATTTACTTTGAAAGACAAATTATTTAATAATGATACATTTCTTTTAATTATTTTATATCACATTTCGGATTAAAATTAATTTTGAAAATAAAATTGAATTTTGGCAGCAAATATTTCATTTTTTCATAGAATTTAATTTTTATGAAGCGTAAATAGAAGTTACTGTAAAGAAAATATTTTTATTTCATAATATGATAAGACGAATGTTTAATCTTTAAGGCGAGAAAATAAGTTTGTTTAAAATATCCGTCGACAAAAGAGGATAGGTTGAGAAATATTTATTTCAACCACATGTAATTTTTTTTAATTTTAATTTGAAATGTTTTTTTGATTCTATATACTTTGATAGAACTATTATTTCTCTTTAAAATGCACATGGAATTATTATTCTATTTTAAGTAGAACCGAAGATATGGATCTTTAAAGAAGCGAGGTTCACCAAAACCGTATTAATTGCATGGGGGGTGTCGCTGGCGGGCCCTAATCAAAGTTGGCACCTAAAATTTTCACGTTAGTAGTTTTCTGCTAAGATGATGACTTTCTATACCAAGTTTCATGAAAATCGATGAGGGTCGGGTGCAACTTTTCATTTTATTATATATATATTTTTTTTTTTGAATGATTTGTGAGGGAATGCGCCACATGCTGAATGGCCTGAGGCTTCCACCATGGAGGGAAGTTTGGAGCTGATTAAGCAGAGCAGAAATAGTTTACTATGACAGGATGGAAGCTCAGAAATGCAAGATTTAAGATCCACTTGTGAAATACCTTGAAGACCGAAGAGCACAGAAAGAGCAGAAATAACATCATTAGAAGAAATTGGAATATTAGGAATAAATGAGTTGCAAGGAGGTGGATAAGGAGGTAGAGAAGGAGGTGGAGAAGGAGATGGAGAAGAAGGGACAGCTGTGGAATCGCCTAAAAAGGTTGAACTAGAAGCAAAAAAAATTAGCAAAAATTTTATATTATATATATATATATATATATATTATATATATATATATGTATATTATATATATATATTATATATAATATTATATATATAATATATATATTATAATATATATAATTATATATAATATATATTAAATCCAGGCGCGGACTCTGCGTAAAAAATTTGGCAAGCTCTAAATCTAGTGGTATTATAATAATAATAATAATAATAATAATAATAATAATAATAATAATAATTTTAATAATAATAATTAATAATAAAAAATAATAATAATAATAATAATAATAATAAAATAAAAATATAAAAATAAAAATAATAAATTAAAAATAAAAATTAATAATAACAATAATAATAATAAAAAATAATAATATAATAATTAATAATAATAATAATAATAATAATAATAATAATAATAATTAATAATAAAAATAATAATAATAAAATAATATTTTAATAATGATAATAATGATAATAAATTAAAAATAAAACCAATAATAATAATAATAATATAATAATAATATAATAATTAATACTAATACTAACCTATAATATAATATACTAATTTTAATAATAATATAATAATAATAATAATAAAATGATAATAATAATAATAATAATAAAAATGATAATAAAAATGATAATAATAATGATAATAATAATAATAATAATAATAATAATAATAATAATAATAATAATAATAATAATAATAATAATAATAATAATAATAATAATAATAATAATAATAATAATAATAATAATAATAATCCAATTTTACCTTTATTTATATTTTCAAAATGCTTAAATTTAGCAGACCCTATATTAAATATATTTAGCGTACATTACACCAATAAGATCAATATAATGTAAGCCTTATTTTTAGGTTATTGTTACATAAATTTTAAAGTGAAAGCATATCCTATTATTTTTCTTTTTCTAGAGTGGGGGGAGGGGAGGAGGCTGAAGCCCAGCAGTCCCTACGGTATAGCCGGCATTGTTATCTATAGTTAACTGAATGTAAATCTAATAAAAGTTAAGAAAACAAATGTTCCTTATGTTTCACATCACTTCACTGATCATCTGATCATACTCAATACAGATGATGATAAACCAAAAATACTTTGGGTCAATATAAAGAGAAAGGATAATAATTAATAGTCATTTTTTTATATCGGCTTTTATTAAGGAATAATAATTTATTGAAATAATAATAATATAGAGAGTAAGTAATAATAATTTATGATATTCTTTACAATAATTTTAATAAAATGTTATAGAATATAGATCAAATAAAATACGTTTTTCGTTATACAAAAAATGATACATGCTAACAAGATTTTTTTTTTATATTCTGTATATTATCATGCCTTTTAAATTTTATATAATTAAGAATCTTATTTACAATAAAAAATACTTCATTTCAAAACCCGTTTATTAAATTTCAACATTACTTAATAATAATAATAATAATAATAATAATAATAATAATAATAATAATAATAATAATAATAATAATAATAATAATAATAATAATAATAATAATAATAATAATAATAATATTTAGTGAAGTATTTAAAGGATATTGTTATTTATATAGGCAATGTACATTATTTAATTTAGTTATATATTTAAATTTACATCTTTACATAATACTCATTATAGTTTCAGTTAATATAATTACTTGTATTTTTGTTTATACACATTGTATTTAATTCAGCTAAATTAACTTTTACCATTCCATTACCATTTTTTAAACCTAAATTCAGTTCATTACTATTAACTTATATCATTACTTAAATACAATGTATCTAATTTTTTTGTTTTCGAGTTACGTTTATCAAATTTAGGTTGATTGTTCAACCTAATTGGTTTCTGAGGTAGAAATATGTTTCTATTTATTCTTGGTGGTATGTACTCACCTTGAAGCAACCCTGAAGAAGAAAACCTTAAAAATGCATGTAGATTTTCCCCCATAGACACTAAGTTCTTTCTCCGCGTAATTTAGATCATCAACAGATGATGGTATTACTAACTTAAAAACCGAATCAATTTTTCAAAATTTTGGATAGTTTGTAATATTAATATTGGCAATGAAAATTTGTTACTTGAATTGGTTTTGGTTTTTCAAAGCGAGATTCGTAAAGACCTTGAACTCTCAAATATTCGTTGTTTCAATTTCAAGTGAAGGTTGAAGATTTTAAATCAGAAGATTGGGCCGCGGGCCGGTAAAGGTCCAATGAGGAGTATTGGATCTTCCCTAAGAGATCAGCAAAGATTTCAATTCTTTTTCTAGAGCCGTAATGTCCATACTTGTAAATTTGAATCATCATCACTTGGTTTCTAGAGAATTAAAATCCATTTCAGGCACAGAATGATTTTTATTCTGATTCTAAGATGTTATTTGAAATTTCGTACTTTCCGAGTGTTGCGGAAATTTTCGAACGCGCCAGATTAAAGTTTCTGTTTATTACTACGCTGATAAGGTATATCTTTTAGGATCTTTCTTCAGTGAGAAAAAACTAGTGTTAAGTACCTTTAAGCTGTGTCAAAAGCGCTTCAATAGGAAAACTTTGAATCTTTTTCAAAAACACTTTCTTCTTCTTGTTTTCCCTTCAACAGATCTGAGATTCTCCTGGTAGAGGACCTACGATAATTGTCGGACCATCTGGTATTTTATGAATCGGCTTAAATATCTCCAACGAAGCTCTGAAACAAAACAGTTTGTATCATTTTTATGCATAAAGAAATAACAATCTGTAAATAAATCATTCAGTATAAAAAGCATATGTAAGAACTATAAATTTTAAACTATATAAAAAATGTTTCACGTTCTTTTTAAATAATCATACAGCCATTCAATCTAGCAAGGTAAATTCTATAAAAATGAAAACTTAGCACCATTTTATCTAGTAAAATCTATTAACATGCAAAAAGGTTGGTAAAAACAAGATGCTAAAAATTTAGAAAAAAGTGTAAGCATAAATTATTAACATATTATTTTTATAATCTATGGCTTAAGGTTTGAGTCGGAGTAGAAGACCTAAATAATAATAATAATAAAATAAAAATAATAATAAAATAATAATAATAAAATAATAATAATAATAATAATAAATAATAATAATAATAATAATTTAATAATAATAATAATAATAATAATAATAATAATAAAAAGGAAACTATGTACCTGTATCCCTTCCGATCTGCAACATATTCTGTAATACGAAGAGTTCCTACAGGGTCCACATATCCATAACTACCAGAAATGGTACCTCCAATCGTTCTCTTTTCCTCTCTGAAACTTTGATGCTTTCCAGGACCTTCAAAGAATTATAAAACATCACTTACAGCATTACTACTACTACTACTACTATTACTACTACTACTACTACTACTACTACTACTACTACTACCACTACTACTACTACTACTACTACTACTACTACTACTAATAATAATAATAATAATTCATTAATAATAAAAATAATAATAATAATAATAATAATAATAAAAATAAAAATAAAAATAATAATAATAATAATAATAATAATAATAATAATAATAATAATAATAATAATAATAATAATAATAATAATAATAATAATAATAATAATAATAATAATAATAATAATAATAATAATAATAATAATAATAATAATTATAACTTTCCTCAGATTCACTACACAAAACAAAATCATCTGCACACAATAAGCAAGGCACCCTCCACTCTTTTAGCCCAACACCCTCCCATGTTACTCTTACTTTAAAATTCTTTGAAAACCCAAATAATATACAAATTAAATAGCCGTTTAGACATAGCACACCGCTGCCTCACTCCGCTATTAACATTAAGCAATTCACACACCACTCCATTTATTATTACACACGCTTTACTATCAAAACACATACCTTTAATTCCATTCAGAACCACCAGCACCATATATCATTAACACCTTCCGCAGAGCTTCCCTGTTAAACCTGCTACACGCCTTTTGCATGTCCATAAAACGCAAATAAAGTTTCCTCTTATTTTCTCCCTCATTTGCTTCAATGTAAAAATTTGATCTACACATCCTCTACCACTTCTTAATGCACTTTGTTCTTTAACAGACAACCTTTCAGACCCTCGACGGACTCTTTCAACCAATATACTAGCATATATCTTCTCTAAAATATTCAATAAACTAATTTCCCTGTAGTTTCTGCTGCTCCCCTTATCACCCTTACCTTTATACACGAGTACTATTGCTATTCTCCTCCAGTCCTTTGGGATACACCCTTCACAAACGCTTTGCTGCACAATTTCCATATTCATTCAATCACAATCTTATCTCCATTCTTGATCATATCGCCTGTAAATCCATCTATAACTGCTCATTCATCATTCTTCAACTTCCTCACTCTACCAGTTTCCTCCTCACTGCTAATTACCTCATCCCCAAAATGTCTACTTCTTCCATCAAACCCACACACACATTCACTATCACCCTTTCGTCACTGACAAAGTTATGCAGATTTTCGAAATTATCACTCCACACTCTCTTCATACCTATATCACCAGTCACAAAAGCACCATCAGTATTTATTATTATTTTATGAAGATTCCACTTATTCTTCTACTTCTTATTCCATTGCAGGCCCCATTCATTGTCCCCCCCCCCCAATACAGCTCATTTTACTCCTTTTTTCTCCTACGTATGCAACTTTAGCCTTCCTCTATTCTTCCCTACATATTTTCATACATCTATCTTTCGAAACCTCTCCATTAGCTTTTAGTACATTCAACAACACATCTTTTACTTTTTACCGCTTGCATCACACCTTCATTCCACCATTCACTATTGACTTTATAACACTCACATACTCTCTTGCAGTACAACAAACGCTTCCTTCATTTGAGCATATATTTGTTCAGTTTCATCCTGTTCATACTCAACTCAACTAATTTATTTGCAAGTCCACTCACATACTTTTTTCCCCTCTTATAATTCTGTTACATTCATGATACATTAATAATAAAAATAATAATAATAATAATAAAAAATAATAATAAATAATAATAAATAATAATAATAATAATAATAATAATAATAATAATAATAATAATAATAATAATAATAATAATAATAATAATAATAATAATAATAATAATAATAATAATAATAATAAAATAATGAAATAATATATGATAATTATAAACAATAATGATAATGATAATAATAATAATAATAATAATAATAATAATAATAATATTAATAATAATAATAATAATAATTATATTATTATTATTATTATTAATTATTATTATTATTTTATATTATTATTATTATTATTATTGTATTATTATATTATTATTATTATAATAATAATAATATTAATTATTATTATTATTATTATTATTATTATTATTATTATTATTATTATTATTATTATTATTATTATTATTATTATTATTATTATTATTATTATTTGATTACTATGCTCATCACCGCCTCCGTGGTGTGTATTATATATCTGGAATGCACATAAAAATGTAAACTTTCTGATTGTCCAGATACTCACAATCTCTAATCAGATCTGAATGTTCAAATAATTGTATTCTTCTGGGCTATTTAAATAACTATACCCTTGAAAGGAATCTGCCATGCATTACTCTCCTCAAAGTGACTCTATATTACCTCAATTTATTTCCCTCATTCATTCTAATAATTCTCCTTCCAATTAATCGTTTCTTTACTCCATCAAGACCCCTCCATTTAGGTTTTCCTCCCTTTTTTTTACTTCAAGACCCCTCCATTTAGGTTTTCCTCCCTTCTTTATTGCCTGTCACTTCAAACATTAAAACTTCTTAGCTACTTCCTTATTATTCATTCTATAAGCATGTGTCCATACCATCTCGGTACGCCTTTATTTGCTCTTCCTACCAGGCATATTCTCCCGGGAACATATATCTCTTATCTTTCCATTTCTGATTCTCTCTCTTTTCTCTACTTCACAAAATATTTTGGAAGCTTTTCATTTAATTTTATTAAGACTTTTACCATCAACCATTATGTCTCCCAACCCAGTTTGGTCTGAGGCGTCATTCGGTTTTGCATTAATTTTCATAACTTTAGACTCAGCAGGATTAATGTTTAGTACATTTCCTTGGTACTGTCGTTCAAACTCGAGTATCATCAAGTCACTTATTTCGTTTTTTAATCGGTCACCAACACAGTACCATCTGTATTATAAACAGAATATGATAGAATGCCGATCTTTCAATTACCCTCATGTTGCCACAAATAGGCTCCTTTCCCAATCTTATTCATATCCCTAACTAGAACTGCTACCGTACCGTACCGTTGTTGTTGTTATTTTATTTATTTTTTTTTTATTTTTTTTTTTAGAAATAGTTTTCAGTTTAGCTTTTTAACGATACTTGTTTTTTTTTTTACGAAGTGTGAGACTGAAAATGTCTTCATACAACAATACCAGACATACAGTTTATCTTCCTCTTTGTTTTGGTTTGCTTTTATAGCACTCCTTCTTTGTATTCTTTTGTAAGCAAATATTTATCTATATAATACGCCGTCCCCTCTCTAATTCGATTGCCCACTGGAAACAAGCACATATACTACTAGGACATCTCAACATTTCTTTCACAATTCTTCTGTATTTTCAACAATCTAGCACAGTGAGAGAAATTTTAATTGCACCTTCTCGGTACCACCCAATAACCGCTTCCTGCCTTACCACTGATAAATTTAATTCTTCCCATTTTTATCTCGACTGTTTTACACCAATATTCGTATCCGGGCCTTAAGCACTTACAACCGCACCGCGCTTCTCTCTATGGCCGAATCATCCGGAGCAATCATTACATCCCTGAAAACCAGTAGATTCTGGCCTTTGCATAAACAGGACTAAGTGTGATAGACACAAGGTGAAGCACAATCCCACATGCAGCCATAAAATATTATTTAGATAATTCTATAACGACATGATAGCAAGACAATGTTGCCTAGAGTCATATACATCGCCACAATCATAGAGACGCCATCGAGAAAAATGAATTAGTTCATAAGAGGAAAATGCGTGTGTGTGTATAAATTTTATTATTTAAATTTTGTTAATATGTATATTTTGGTTTTTAAATAATTGTTTTTCTTACTAAAAATGGTTGTCTGGAAGAGTGACATTGTAGTAGAAGAAAACTCTATTTATATAGTTTCTGTATCTCATCCGGTATACTTCCACCCTCTTCCTAAATCAACCTAGATTCGACCTACTAGACTCCACATTGATATAAATGACAGCATATGCACGAAAGAGTCACATATCTAACATTTCTCCATCACTACTTATAATATAACAACTCCTGAATTTTCCCTCCATCTTAAGATCAACCGTGTATCCTCTTACCCGTCTCTTCACTAAAAATGCTTCTTTAGTTGCCATTTATCTCAACACATCTCGCAATTCCTTCATCTCCTATATATTTCTTTCTTCTTAGATACGCTCACTCAGAGAACCTACATCTTATCCCAACTACCAGACTCTGAATCGGCGAGCCTGAGCTCACTGATAAAAGTGGTGGCCGTTTCTCAGAGAGACATAGTCCGATGGGAAGGTCAGGCACAAATGATCTTGTATTTGTTCGGTTCTATTCCTCACAATATTATTACTGACGAGAGTGCCAGCATTTTACCAAGGCATAACACCTCGACTAGATTATCCCAAAACATCTCTCGACCATCCCTAAACCACTTATTGTTCTCCTTTTTCCAAAATCAAATTATAATCTGTATACTCTTATAAACTTTATTAATATATATAAACAATACTGACAACCCATAATAATAATAAATAATAATAATAATTAAAATATATAATAATAATATAATAATAATAAATAATTTAATAATATTATATTAATATATAATAATTATAATAATAATAATAATTAATAATAATAATATTAATTAATGTCATAAAACTAATATATAATAATAATAATTAATTAATTAAAATAATTTAGTAACAATAATAATTGAATATTTAAATTAATTTTAATTATTATATTATCATTATTATTTATTGAATTATTTATTATTTACTTATAATTTATAAATATATATCATTATTTTATTGTAAAATTTTAAATTATTAATATCATTAATATATATATTTTATTTAATTTTTAATTTAAATTTGAAAAAATTATTTATTTTTATTATATTGTCGTATCAATAAATTTTGAATAGATAGAAATAGCTTTAATACCTATAAGTATTCTATTAAATATTTCCGAAGTTCCCTTAGATATAGTGGGGTTTGAAGGAACCATCACAAATAATGTTGTTCCAATTTCTAGAGGCACAAATATCTGGAAATTATTTCGGGATGAGGAAGAATGAACGACGAATTCTGATGAGAAGAAAGAAAAATATATGCCAGGGATTGTGGTTGCACTGAAGAGAGTTGCAAGGTGAAAGATAATATCATATGATATCATACATCATCCATTGTTTAATTAGTAGTTAGATACATGCGTACCTCTTAAGAACTTGGTTATATCTTATTATATATATTTACGGTTTAGTTTAGGCTAAATAGAGGGTTATGAATGTATCAAAAATGATAACATTAATTTGTGGCCATATGTACCAGTTCATATAAACTATTTTTATTGTTTTACTTTTTATTAGCAAAATTTTACTAATTTTTTGTTTTAATAAGATATTTTTATAGGGTGTTTTTTGCGTAATTTTTAATATATATTATATATACATAATTAATTAAGTTATATATGATGCAAGGTAATGGTGTGTCTGATACGAAGCTAGAAAAGATTAATATTTGGGAGACCCATCGAGAGACTTAGTTTCAATCAGTGCGACGATATCGTTGTGCTCTCGTTGCGATCTCTCTCTTTCTCCATGTCTTCTGACTTCTCTCTGTACTTCATCTGCTAACTTCTCTAACTTCATCTCAATTACTATACAAGTCATGAATCCTGAAATGCTCTCTATTCTCTGAATCATTCTACTTCTTCTAACTCTCATACGTCGTCTCTCTCTCTCTCATCTTCATCTCTCTCTCTGCTGACTCTAATTCGTGCTATTCGTGATAAGAAAAAGGAGGTAATAGGAACCATTGAAATGAGGATTAGTTAGACCTGGCAACATTCTCTCTATAGGAAAAAGTAATGGCAATACGTTCTCGCCTAACTGTCCTAGACTCTTCATACAGTATTTGTACCTCGTTCTAGATCGCTCTCAAATACTATACTCGAGATTATCTACTCATTGCGCCTAAGTGTTGAGAATAATTCCTATGTCTAAGTCATTTCCACAAGGGTGAGCTTCCTTGAAGCAATATGAAATCATTATTTCTGCGACGAGATTAACTATAACGCAACAATGTAAATCTGCAATGCCCAAGCTCTCAAGCTCTCATCGTCCTCCGAAATGTTAGCGTGTAAAAATACCATATAAAAATCCTCAAGGATTTAATGGACGCAGCGTATCTCTGCTGAACCTACTCTTCAAATGACCGGTTTGATACAAATATGATACATGTGTACAATAGACTCTGTGAGAAACACATCATAACTACTGAAACCGTCCTTTGTTCTTGATGGAATAATAATACGAACCCTTCTTAATACTTATTAGACTAATTACTTAAATCCCTATATATATAAGTTTAAATATGAGCATAATTTTATTTGTAAAATACCAATATTAAACCATAAGTTTATTATATATATTCAGTCACCCTTTATTGTGTGATTGAGAAGTATGTAAAAAACCTTCCTCCCAATTATACGATACCAATAGTTATAATTGATTTTTTAAGGACAAAAACTGCAATCCTCAGATAACTAACATATTCTATATAGTTAAATTTAAATTAAAGTATGTGAAGAGTAATTTTTACCATAATAAATAAGTTGAGTATGTAGACCATCAGCCAATAAAAGTATATATATCTCTTCTGGCAAAAGTGATATGAGACAACTTTGACTGCCACATTTCGAATAATGAAGAACACAGCGTCTGATAACTTCTCATTAATTCATCTGGCTGGTGAGAGTAAAGTTAAATTCAAAATGCGTTACGGACCTTAGACTTCGAGGAGAATACTATTCGACAGGGCATAACCATTTGCCTACACACTGGTGTTCCCTCACTAACCTTAATATGGACCAGAAAGATGAGTGAGGTTACCTTTTCAATCACTGTGTGGCTAATATTATGGTTTTGGCCAAATAGAGGACTGCTGAAAACAAAGTTTCCTTAGGAAATGGAGAAATTGAATGTTAACATATACTAAGGTTCATACAGACACAAGATAATAACTAATACTTCGAGAGCAAATATATCTGCTTAATATTCTATAACTATTCTATAGAAGAGTCGCGCGATTAGTAAGATTCGCGTTCGGACGGGGATTCTGTGAGTCGGTGTAGTCACTCCTCTGAAAGACAGGATACAAATCTTGTCAGACCCTTTTTGTCATCTGAATGTCTAACCCGTCGCGAATATCTGATCATCACTCCCAAACCTACTCTACATTCTTTCCTCTTCAGGTGTTACCACATGTTTGTCTACTAGCGAATTATATATTACAAGTAATCTAGGTATGTTAATTATAATTATGAGACCCTGAGATCTATAGACGTCAGTTGAAAGGCTATTGTGGTAACAGGAATTATGTTGATGCATTCCTTATCCCTCTAACATTCTGAGAGCGAGTGTGCATAATAATCTAGAAGCTTGGTCAGCCTTGTACTTGTTCAACTCTTAATCTCTAATGTCCTTATAATAAATACTATTATATTTTCTCTTCTATAATAGCTAGGATAAGCGTGCATTAATCGTCATCCCTGATCCGAAAAGTATTAATATTAATAATATATAATATTATATATATTAATATAATTAATATATATTAAATTATATTAATAAATATTATTATATATTATATATTATATATATATAATATAATATATATATTAATATTAATATATTATATATATATAATTATATATATATTATAATATTTAATATATATATATATATATATATTATATATATATATAGAGTTTATATAATATATATATCCTATATATATATATATATATATATACAAACATCAATCCGCATTCCGCGGATTAATTTAAATATCACCCAATATACCCCATCTCAGCCCTCTGCAGTATTGCCAGTAAAGAAATGTATATCCCTTGCAGCTAATCCCTAATAATATATATATATATAATAACTATATATTATATTTAATATATACTATATATATATATTAATTAATTATATATATTATATTATATATATTATATGATATATATATATATAAGAGAGATGGAGGATGAAGATATAATATATGATGAGAGAGTAATGAAGAGTGAAGAGTATAGATGATTAGATATGAGAGGTATAGGTGATGAATGATATATGTAATATAGAGATTATAGAGATGAGAGTAATAGATATTAGATAGATGAGAGTATAGATGGAAAGGATATGAATGATAGATGAGAGAGATTATATATATAGAGAGAGAGAGAGAGATAAGTATAAGAATAGAGAGAGAATAGAGAGTTATAGTATATATAGAGATAGTAAGATATGAATGATGATCATGAGAGCATCTGAGCGAAGATGAGAAATGAAGAGAGAGAATATCTCCATCTCCTCTCCATGTTATCGGTCAATACAATATACTTGTGGGTGACTGCGAGTCACTAACCCAAAATAGGAAAAATATGTATATTTTATTAGTCTACCCTTCCTGCCCGACCGAATTTTGAACCAACTTATTTCTCAAACTGATTAATTGGCTCTGTATTCATTGTTATAAATTGGATCATTACACATTTTTATTGGCTATAATTTATTATTTTCATCAAAGGAGTCAGGTTTAAAAGGTAGGTAAATATGGCATTTTAGATTAATATATCTTATCTTAATATATGATAATATAATCATAAAGTAGCTGCTCAAATTATTTTAAACTAAGTTTAGGTATTTAAGATTGCCTTAATCATTTGTCTCACTCTAGATTTAGAAAATAATATTAAAGGTATAGGACGTATATATATAAGTGATTTTACTTAATTATATTCTAAATTTATTTAAAACCTGATAGAAAAATAAATAAGTAAGCAAAATATTTTTTTAAAATTTTTTTTTCGTGCAGGGCAATTTGTTTAGTAGGTATCTATACACAGATAATGAAAGGAAAGAGATAACTCGTTTCTTAAAGTCTTGTTTAATGGCTCTCTTTTGATAGAAATCTTATCTATTTTAAGAGAGAGAGAGAGTGATTAAATTTATTGAAGTGGAGTCAAAGAGAGAGAGAGAGATGAATGTAGAGATGAACGAAGTATGAGACGAGAGAGAGCAGAGAGATAGAGAATAAGTTATTAACAATTAGGCGTGAACATAGAGAAAAGAATCGGACTGAAGAAGACAGGTGAAATTATAAAGATAGAAAATTTGTCTTTCATTGCACATTTGCTGGTTGCTTTTACTTATTATCTAATCTATTAATAACAAAACAACACGTATTCAAAATTGTTAATTCCAAGAGGTTTCTTCTCTTCTTTTTTAAATAAATCAATATTTTTTATCATGTAAATTTAGCTAAACTTAAATATATGTACGAACCTCTTTATTCATGTACTTAGTAAATTCACTTTTGCTGCTTGCTTCTCGGTCAACAAACTTCTAAGAGTAATATGCAT
The DNA here is from genome assembly GCA_015478945.1 of Trachelipus rathkii. Lineage (NCBI taxonomy): Eukaryota > Metazoa > Arthropoda > Malacostraca > Isopoda > Trachelipodidae > Trachelipus > Trachelipus rathkii. Next base: position 83,794 of record JABUQX010029751.1, read on the forward strand.
TGCTCAGAATTTTTATGGACTACTCTATTTTTGTTTTTTTTCTCTGTTTATGTATTGTATCTAATAAATCTATTCTAGTCTATCTGAATCTAATTTCTAATCTATCTATCTATCTATCTATCTATCTATCTATGCTATGCTATCTATCTGAGTTCATTATTCTATCTATCTATCTATCTCTCTGTCAATCCTAAGAGCGTGCTCAGTCTCTAACATCCTCTCTTCTCTCCTCTCCTCGTCTCTCTCTCTCTCTCTCTCTCTTCTCTCTCTCTGCTCTCTCTCTCTAATCTCTTAATTTCCATTTGTATCCACTCATTCATCCTAACATACTCATTGATTGTCTCAGCTAACTAACGGAACCTTTGTAAAAAGTCCAAAGATTTTGTAGTCATCATTTTATATTGGAAGATTGTTTTAATACGGAAAAATTTTGGAATTTCCTCTACACCATTTACATTTTCCTATCTATGGCAATATGCTCAAATGACACTTTCACCTCTGATACTGTTAAGTTTTAGATGAGCTTTGATTATTTTTAAATATATAAGTGAATGAGAAGTAATTATTATAACATATGTAAAATGAGATAATCCAATAAGATATAGGTATTTATTATAGTAGTATATACTCACCACAAGATTTCTCACTCACTCACTGATTAGATAGCTGTATAAAAGAGTATATAGTATGCTATACCAAAACTAGGAGGTATTATTAAGTAGTTGCCTAATATCCTATGACTAACTATAATCAAGGTTACGATAGACTATCTGCTATTAAATTACTTATGTGTCGCTTATTAGAGGTAGCCCCTGACGTGAGTATAATGAAATAATTATATATCGATATATATATATATATATGATATAATTAGCTTAAAGTATACCAAACTTACCTACCTCAACTACCTACACACTATGAGTTTATATATGTACTAGTAACCAGACCAACAAAGTACTATATAGTATATAGCTATATATATACCATTATATATATATATCTATATATATATATAATATATATATATATATATATATATTACTAAACGTCACCGTCGTCACTAATTAGATAGCATAGGTACTACTCAAATATATATAGTATAAATATTTATTAATTAGGGTACAATATTAATTAGTTATTCATTTATTACTATTATTACTTGTTATTCATGATTCGCTCTATCCAATAAATATTGACACAGTACATGGAAATACCTATATATAAGTATTAGTAATCAAATCATAGTAATTTATTGGTGATATTTATGAAGGTGTTTAGAAAACCGCTAAAACCGCAAAGGTGACTGTTTATTGTATTCTCTGTGCACTTTTCATGAATAACGTATATTATGCTGGTAAATCAACCTATATAATACTGAGGGTATCTACTACTCCATTTGTTATTCAGTACGTGGAGAATCGATTGTGAGTATTATTAATTATAGTATAGTTATTGCATAAGAGATGGTTACTTGTGTTACTGAAGTTGCACCCCCTATTTTTTACTAAATGACACTTTATACTTATAATGACATCGACCTAAATTACTTATATTAACGTACATATGAAATAAATATACTAGTGGCATATATTAAAATATTTATATAGGGTCTTTATATTTCCTATTGTTATATCTTAAATGAGAATAATATTAGTATGAATGTAATTATTAAGGTATGGTATATATATATATATTTAGATTGATGCTATATGAGATGCTCTCACTCATACTCGATAGTTAGCTCCCCGCCCTCACCTTATCTAGGCATATTTTATCTGCCATGAAATCCTACGTCTTAAGATTACGGCTTAAATATATTTAGGTATGCTCTATCACATATATGTTATTAAGGTATGAGGAATCGATATATATGGTATATTGTATATATTAGATAAGCTTAAGTATAGGTTATTTGAGTTCCTTTATCATAC
>JABUQX010029752.1:0-17500 GCA_015478945.1 Trachelipus rathkii
TCATAATCATATATAATAGAAAATACTATATATAACATAATATCAATATATAATATATAATTAAATATATTATATCATATATCATACAAATATAGTGATATAATATATATATATAATAATATTATAAGAATATTATAATATATATAATAATATAATATATACTATATATATATAAATTAATATATATATATATATATATATTACAAAATAGAATTAGTCCTTCTTATAAATGAGGACAAAGTGCAGATTATATTAGTCTGGAGTAGTGCCAATTTCTTTATTACTCCTGCACAGCTTTATCACAAGACGAATAATCAGCCTTACGGGCTAGAAGACGGAATATCACCAAGAGTTTTTCCACAATTTTCTGTACTATATTCATGCATCCTGTAACTGTAAGTCAAGACATTTCATTCAATTTCTTGCTTTCTTAAAACACATATCGAGTCACGAACCTCATACATAAATACCTTATCATATAACGGCAAGCGCGAATTTACATTTTTGCCATATTTTGATAATGTCATCTGCTATCACTTTAAGCCTATATCATAGCCTTTCAGTAGGGTGACAATTTTAAGGAAAACTATCTATCACATCGAATGCCTTGCGAGGGTGAGTGGCTCAGTTCAGAAGGTGAAGCGTGACCACGCAAATTTTTTGGCCACTTCACATCGAGTCAAAACATTGTGCTTTCTTTAATACTCATCCTGTAAATTATATAAATCAATATAAATATCCATAATCCTTTGGAAAAAAAAACCGGTTACCACCGGGTCTTAATCCTAAAAAAAAAAAAAAAAAAATAAACAAATTCCATTAAACAAAAAAAATATAAATTCTATTAAAAATAAACGTAAAATATTATAGCCAAGCACGTTTTTATCTGATATACAAATATTACATCGTTTGTCGCCAGCAATCCACTATCATGCTATCTACGTCACCAAACAAGAATAAGAAAGAAAATGTAGGCCTAAGTCTAAAGGGCAAGCACAAAATGTAGCTTATAAAAGGCATATTAAGCTCAATATGCAACAACGGAAGCTCGTGATTGCAAAACGCGAAGAGATTGTAAGCGAACTTAGCGACTTATGGTAAATTCAAAACATGGCAACTCGAAAAAATATTTAACTCAATTTCCGAAAAAAATTGAACATATTTTAGACAGATATGAATTACACCATCTTAAATTTATGACCATTAAGAATTAAACAAACATCAAATCTCTCTCAACTGATCGCCCCCCTGCAACATACTCTATTACGATAATATATAATAATAGTAAATATATATAAATATAAAAAACTATATATATAATATATAAAATATAATAATAATAGATACTATATAATATATAAATATATACTATACCTATATATATATATAGGTTTTTTGCTGATTAAAAAAAAACCGTTCGTTTTTTATTTAAAAAAAAAAAAAGCACGTTATTATTCAGCATAAAGACCAAAGGCCAAAAATTTTTGTTTTTTCTTTGTATTTATTCTTTAAGAATCTAACTATTTTTCATATATATCAAGTCTTTTAGGGTATTTAGCAGTTAAGAATACAGTAAAGTACAAGATGTTAAAAGAGGATATACAGTATATATAAAGTAGTAGTTTAGTGCTTAATAAAGTTTTATTAGTACATTTAGGCATCATAAATTATTAAGATTTCACATGATCTGATTAATATTAATTATTATAATAATATATATATATAAAATATTAGATAACTATATACTATATAATAATATAATAGAATATATACTATTATAAAAATATTATAATATTATATACATTATATATATATAAAATACTATATATATAATATCATATACTAACTTATATATATATATATTATATATATATAATAATATATATACTATATATACTATATATATTATATATAATATAATATATAATACTATTATAATATACTATATATTATAACTATACAAATATAATATATAAATATACTATATAATTAATATACACATATAATATAAAATATAAAATATCAGAATATTAATATTAATATATATATATATATAATATATATATATATATATATATATACTATCATATACTAACAGTATATAGAATAATATAAATAAACGCAATACTAATATAATAATATATAATATAGTATATAATATTATATATATATAATATTATATAGTTATATAATATATAGATATAGCTATATATAAATATATACTATATATATTAAATATATATAATAATATATATATATATAATATATATAGTTATATATAATTTATATATATATTAGTATATATATGATATATATATATATATATATATATATATATATATGATATAATATATATATAATATATATATATATATATTATATATAAGTAATAATGAATAATAAATCAGATCATGTGAAATGTAATATATTGTATACCTCTTTTAACATATTGAATAAGAACTTTATAAGCACTAAAACTCTACTTTATATACTGTATACCTCTTAACATATTGTATTACTGTATTTAATGCTAAATACACCTAAAAAAGACTGATAATATAAAAATAAGTAACTTAAATCAAAAAACAAAAAAACAACAAAAATTATTGGCCATTGGATACTCTGTCATTTAACCAAAAAAAACTGTGTTATTTTTTTTAAAAAAAAACAAACGGTTTTTTTTTAATATCCAACCCCCAACTATAATATAATACTATAAATATTATAATAATATATACTATATATACATATAAAAAATAATATATAATAATATAACTACACCATAATATATTAATATATTAATATTAATATACATATATAGTAATATAAATATAAATATATATATAATATATATCATAATACAATAATATTAATACATATATATATACATAAATATATATCCATATATATATATAACATATATGTATATATCAGTGATGGGCGAATTTAAAACTTTGACATTGGAGAGATCGAGATGGATGCATTTTAATGCATAAATTAAGATGGTGTAATTCATATCTGCTAAAATATGTTCAATTTTTTTCGGAAATTGAGTTAGATATTTCGAGTTGCCATGTTTTGAATTTACATAAAGTCGCTATGCGCTTGACAATCCCTCGCGTTTGCAACACAGACTCCGTGTTGCCATATGCTTAATATGCATTTTAAAGCACATTTTGCATTCCCTTAGACTTAGGGCTACATTTCTTTTCTTACTTGTTTGGACAGTAAGTAGGCAGAATGATTTGGCTTGGCACAAACATGGTTATAACTATATTGTAGGTGAAGTCAGGATAAAAAGCTTGTGGCTTGTGTCTTTATGATAGTAATTGATGGGTATTGTTTTTTCTATATAGTAATTTTATTTTTTTTTGTTTTAATGAATTCTGTTTTATTTTTTTTTTTTTTTTTTTTTTGTTTAGGAATTACAGATTTTAAAGAAAATATTTGTTTCCAAAGATATGTAATATTTATATATTGATTTAATATAATACAATGAGTGATTAAGAAGAAGAAGCAACATGATGGGTTGCGACGTGCGGTCCGATGTGAGAAGTGCGCAAGAAGAATTTTGGTCGGTCTGAACCTCCTTCACGCTTATGAAACGTGAGTCTCACTCACCCTCGCGCCAAGTCATGTCAGTATGAGAATGGAGTTTTCCGAGAATTTGTCTGCCTATGCTTCGCTAAGGCTAGTGAGTATAGCTAAGATGTGAGTAGCAGGTGTTATGTCATTTATCGAAAATATGCCGGCTCTAATACCTAGTCAATTCCGCGGCCGTGCTTGCCGGTTATATGATAAGTATTATGTCTGATGAGGGTTGTTGATTCGATGTGTTTTTAAGAAAGGCGCAATTGAAAATGAATGGACAAGTGTCTTACTACAGTCAGGTGCAGAAGTGATGACAAATATGTGTGGAGAAGAGACTTTGCTTTGGAGGGTATTTGCGTCTTGCGTACGCCGGGTAGCTGATTACTGTCGTCCTTGTGATAAAGCTTGTGAAGAGTAGATGAAGAGAAAGAATTGCAAAGAACCCAACACATAATCTGCACTTGTCCATCATTAAAGAAGGTACTAATTCTATTTTGTAATATATAATAGTAATAATATATATATTATAATATTATAATATATATCATATATATATTAGTTAGATTTGTAGCAAAGGATGTATAGTAGTTAGTATATGATATATATTTTATATATTATATATATATAGTATTTGAGTTATTAATTTATATAATTTATATGATATATAGTATATATATTATATATTATATATATATATAATATATATATATATATATATATATATATATATATTATATATATGATATAATATATGATAATATATATATATATAGTATATATATATTGAAGTAACCAATTTTTTAGCTTCCAAAAGAGTAAAAGTCAATGTTAGATATCTAGAAGTTGTTTTTTCAGGATTTATTTCCGTTGATGATAGAAGGGTTGGATGCTATAAGGGCCTACTAGTCTTAATATTTATTAGCTGATACTTTACTTTTTATTAGTTTCCGTTTGAGGGAGAGAGAATATGTTGATATAGCCAGGAATCAAACAATGGACGCAAAGACATGTTTCCAGCTGGGATGACTGGTGTTGTGTGATTAAAGGTCATAATGTTTTAGAAAGAACGTAAGGGCTGGCAGCTGTGTTAAGGGGGATGCAATACGAAGCTTGGCAGGTAATTTCTGATAATAGAAGTAGGAATGGTTGATTTAATGTTAACTACTTTGAATTCAACGTCTGTCGATAGGAAATTATTTGGCTGGCAACTGCGGGTGAAGATTCTAGAGAGGTAATGATTGTAAAGGTTTTTCCTTATGAATATATCATTTAAAATTTGTATAAATTGTGTATACGTTGGTGTTTAATAATGCTGTTTGTTGATTGTAAGTAGATCCGCTTAAAATAATTAATATTGATAAACTATATTACCTCTATTTATCTTTATATAACAGTTGATTATAACACTAATATTAATTCGCACATTTGGTTTACTAAATATTTTAGCATGGTGATTGGATGGAAATGCGTGAAGGTGACGTTTTTGGAGAGGCCAATGTACGATTATGAGATGAAGGTTACACTTTTCTTGAAAACGGGCTAAGGTATACCATGGAATTGGATCAGAGGTGACGTTTCTTCTGTCAAATCCTGAGGGGGCAAGCCTCTGGCAATGTCACTCCTGCTTGGATGTTGAAGGCTATAAGCCTGTTTGAGGGGCCTAGTGGTAGAATGTGACTCACATAATGGATCGAGGTAAAGTCAATAAGTTGGGCAGATGAAAGAAGATAGGAAGAGGGAGTATAGATAATGAAGAAGTACTCTGGTGATGGTGTAGAAATACTGCCTGTGGTTGGAGTGACGATAGAAGGTTGACAAGGGGCACCCTCTAGGGTGTATCAATAGAGGTATTGAAAATGAAGGTATGGGGAGAAAAGAGGTGTGAGGAAAGAAAGAAACCAAGATTCCCATGTTGGTAACTTTTATAAACAGATAGAAGTCATCTGAATTGGTAGCAAGCTGTGATCTTATTCATTAGATGTCATGCTCCAGTTGAAAGGTGGCGGTACGGGGCGCTTGCTTTCTGGGCTATGGGACCGACCTGGGGCGGCAATTTTGGCCGGGGCCGGGGCCGGGGTTAGCTGAAGATGGGATTATGGGAAAGTGGTGAGAGTCGCAAAAAGCATGCTAGTTGGAACGGTCTTAAAATACTTTGTTATTTACATATGTTTAAAATATAAGTTTCAATCAAGTTATAATGAATATTATACAAGGAAACTTTCAATAACTAGGCAATAAAATATCTATTTTCAAAAGAAATGTGTTTAGAAATATATAATGAGGAAAAATTCGTAAGTCACTATACCAGTAATATATTAGTATATATATAGTATATGTATGATAGGTATATATATATAGATATATAGTATATATATATATATATAATAGTGTAATATATATTAGTTATGATATAATATATATATTTAATATATATATATTATATAGTATATATATTTATATAGTAATATATATATATAGGGGTATAGTGATACGATATATATATATATATATATATGATATATATATATATATTATATATATATATATATATATATATATATAGTATATATATATATATATAATATATATATATTATATATATATATATATATATATATATATATAGCGGTATATAAAATATTTAAGAACTATTTGTCGTAGTGATTAAATTCTAGCTTTGAGAGAGGACAGGCATTTGGATCCTTTTTTAGTTTTATGCTTTACTGTCACTGTTCATTTTATACTGAAGAGTGTACGACGCAAAGTTATGAACTATCATTGTTAAAGCTGACTTTTTGTTTAGATGAAGATAGAAGTTTTATACAAAGGGAAAGCTATATTTTCGTTGCGCCGACACGTGAGACCTCTGTCAGGGCTGAGAGGCCTGGGTTTTCTTTCTTGGATCTTGCATCAGTTTCAAGTGTGTTTGCAGTTGGTCTGCTCTTTGTCTTCAGGTGTTGAGGATTATATTTTGATTCAGATATTCATGTTTGTGTATAGAAATCTATCTTGAAACTGTGCACCGTTGGATGTTTATTGTAAGTTGTTATGCGGTATTAGAATGCGAAAAGGGATTCCCTATGGATTTTGCGGATTGTGTTCGTTGTGATTGAATGATTGTCCTGATTCCTATCTTTAGTAGGTTGTGAAGATTGATAGAGTGGTTTGGTAATACGCCTATGAGTTGTTAAAGCTGAATTTATGCTGTCTTGTGCAGGTCATCTGTATTCTGTAAGTTGATTTTCTTCTTTGCAAATCTAAGGTTTCATCCTTCAGTTCAGTAGGGGATGTGATATATATACGGCTTTGGGGGGAGATTTTCTTTTTCGTTTTGGGGATTTTGAGAATGTTTTTAAGGTGATGTTATTTGAATGAATGAATCAAATATTTTGTTGGTAAATATTTGTTTAAGACGAATAATGAATGGTAAATTGAGGGAATGTGGTAAATATAGGTAGGTGTTGCTATGTGTTTCGGGGGAAAGGTGGGCTATAGCACCTCTTTTTGTGCATTGTGTCAATGCTTTTTTGTGATGAAAAACTCAGGGATAGTAAAGGTGATCTGAATGTATTGTGGAGTAACTTTAGTTCTTGTGGCTGAGAAGAGCGGGGAGGAGTCATATCGAATGGCACGGCATGAATAGAGTGACAGAACGAAGCTTTAACTTTGTGTGTTTGGGGGAATGATTGAGAATAGCTGCAAGTGTATATAGTTCGGTTGCGAGATGGCTTGGTGGTTTTCTATATATATGTAAGTGTGCAGGGTGATTGTATTGGCCATGTGATTAAGGTTATCGAGGAAGGGGGATAGAGTGTGTTGGATAGGGCATTTGTCTATCCGTATACGGTGAAACTGAAGGGAGATGAATAGAGTTAATATAGGTTAGCAGATTATTAGGTGTTGGTGTTGTGAGAGGAGGGGAGACAAAAATGGTCGATCTAGCATATCTAGATCCATAACTATTTGTGTTAATAAAGGGGTGGGGTAAAAGTATGAAAAGGTTCTGTTGCTTTATAAGAAGCACTAGAAACTGAGTATTGGCAGACAGTGGGATTCCCATACTCAGGCTGAAAGTTTTGGTTTTGTAGAGTGATTTGCCATTATAAGGTGAGAAGAGAGTTATGTGTAATGTAAGAGAGTTGCGGCCTGGGTCGCCGGTTGTTCTATAATATTAATAGACAGCGTTCATGTATATGCTCTCTTACAGGAACATAACTTCTTGTCATTTTTTCAATGCAGAGATTATTACAGGTAACAGAATCTTTCCGGCCTGAGGTTGTTAAGGATAGAGTTTCGGCTTGAATTGTAACAGGTGAGTTGTTCAGAAGACATTAGATCCTTGTCCGGTGGAGCCGTTCGGACGTCTGAGAACTTGTGTTTGAGATTAAAGAGAGCGAGATAAAAACGGAAGGATTACTGGCAGGTGTCTTTTGCGGTAGTTGGACGTGGCGGTGGTCTGGGTATATAACTTTATATCACAAATGCAGTAGCGACAAGCAAAATTAAATGATAAAGTGGTGGTACGATAATCTGAAATATGCTGCTGTAATGGGATATGAAGGTTCGAAGTAAAAGTGATAATATTATGGCAAACTGTCTATTTGAGTAGAAGATTGATAGAGTGTAGTTAAAATAAATAGGATAATGAATAAACGGAGTATGGTAGGCAGCTTGCTTGTCTCTGTGTAGTATTTAGCCTGTTCCATGCTCAGAATATGTGGTTGACAGGCCCAGGAAATTTTTTAGAATTGAGAATTTTGAAGAAGAAAAATATCTTTATGGTCAATCAAAATCATCCTAGAGAAATAAAATTTAAATAGGGTAATCCAGTTAGTACTTGTAGGGTGTTGAAATGGAGAGCACGCCGTACATACTTCGTTTAAAATGCATGTTTCTATTTGGGTTAACTAATAAGCAGTTCACTGTTATTATTTATACTGTTCTATAGGGAATTATGTAAGCTGGAGCTTAGAATAGGAAGCTTAGATAAAAAAGATGTTGCCAAAGCTTGAAAAGGATATTGTGTAAAGAAGGTTGCCTACGAGACAAGCCGCATTTTGGCGTCGGCAAGAAAGTGTCGATATTAATATTAAGAATGAAGAAGTTGAATGGAGCTGAGAATGGATGTTATGCTATATTCACATCTTCAAGCCTTCGAAAATAGTGAATAAACTAGGCGTAGAATGCGATTGACGATGTTGGTAGATTTATATAAGTTAGAAAGATGTTATAGAATTTACGATAATTTTGAATTCTAAAAATTCCTCAGGAGGTAGAATGATTGGAATCTTTAAAAGTACCATGATTACAAAATAGCAGTGACATGTAGATTATGGAGTACAGGTCGGATTGATGTATGGCGTCTTTGTTTTATGAATATAAGTAATATTCGATTGAAAAATTTTTGCCAAAGTATGATTTTTATTTGGCTAATGTCTGTATTAATAGTCAATACTTAGGCAGTCGAGTTAAAAAAAAGATCTCTGAAGTAGTTGAGATACTTATAACTAATGTCATATTTGAGCGCCAACTTAACCAGAGGTATCGAAAATTCCCTTGTCATGCAGTGAAGAAATAATAATAATGTTTCATTTTTAAGCTTCACAGCAAGTATTGTTATGAGGATCACGTAGACAATCGACAAAATGCGGAGATTGTATAGTTTCGTCGGAACCTATGTGGATTAAACGCAGACCAACCAATTTATGCACAATAATATCTGTTGGTGAGCCTGCCAGGGCCTAATTTACATAAACAGATTGGAATCGCAGTTAACCACTACTGGTAGATTTTTACAATAGGTTTTAATTTTTGATTTGGAGAAGGCCTTTCACCAGATTAAAGATTGTCCTTGGGAGGATATCTGAAAATTCCATTTTTGTGGTTCAAAAACATAAATGAAAATGATTTTAGTGTGTTGTCTTATAAATTATGCGGATCTTCCATTTGGTAGTTGTGAGCCCTTCCAGTTGCGTCGATGGGTAGCTACTTTATATAGATGATTATCATATTGGCAATAGTTGATGCATATGAATGAGGTTTGAATGTGAGACTTAGAAAATGGGGTGGTGTGTATAACCTCGTGGCCTATATGGACAATATAGGGAGTGTTCGTATCGTAAGTTTTGAAAGTGATCAGGTCATTCTAGGCTTATCATTAATTCGTCATACTTATCTTAGATGGCATTTATGGGGTTCAAGTTTGGTGGCGAACAAGTGTTCGGAGTAGTAATGTCACGTCAGAGTTTAAGATCAGAATTAAAGTTATAGTGGAGGTTGAGACAAGTTAATAGCGTATATTGTATGAGTGACCTGTATAAGATATATCACAGATTAAGCTATTGGGGATGGGATATTGGGAAGCAGCGGCTCATGGTTAGATGATACCTTACTATAATAAATAATAGTGGAAGATGGAGGTCCGGCAGAAGGCAAACGAGCTTTAGAGATCTATTTTATCTAGCCCATAGAATTGGTCTAGTTTGATGCCACTAATATTGGGGCTTCCTGGAAAGAATAATAGAGCGTAATTTACGTTGTTTTACGATACTAGAAAGTACAAAGATTAACAGGTGGGATGCAGGCAAAAATAGTATAGTATGATGTACTAAAGCGCATATAAATAATATTTGCTCAACATGTATAAGTAAATAGTAAAAAAAACCTGGAAACTAAAAAGATTTTATTGGGGATTAGTCTTCCTTCATATAATATTAGTATGCATAGTACTGGATGCTAGTTAAGGACAGTTTATGTGGAGTGTCTTATATTGTACAGGAGAAAGACAAATAGTAGTGGGAGGCTGCATTTTTGGTGGCAAGAAAAGTAAAGATAATTTCAAGATTGAAAAATAGGATAGATATAGTTGTCAAGTGTCTAGAGCCTATTTGCTGTAATTAATCTTGTTCACGGTGTGATAATAGACATGCTGGAACAATGTGTGTAAGCTAATACTGTTCAGCGTCCGTTTAGAAAAGGATAGTAATAATTGAGCGGATTTAGATTCTGATTAAATGGTAACATCTAATTGGAGTTAGTTAAATAAGAGGTAGAGGAAATATGTTAAGATGAAAATTAAATAAGAAAAGGGTAGTCAATTAAACGAAATAATCAGGTCTGAAGATTTTATTGAATATTGCATGTGAGAAGTAACACGTACGAGTAGACGATTGCGATGCATTGTGGAATGGATGCGGTCAGAAATCTAGGTGGATTAGTTACTCAAGTGTGTTTCAGTAGACAAGGTTTTGTTAAGAGAAATCAGACTTTTTTAGAATGGGCCTGAGTATTAAGATAGGACAGAATAATGAAAGGTAACAATGTCACTGTTGCCAGATCCCCGTTATGAGGTAAGTAATGAACATATATTATGATTTTAAGTTTATTTAATGAAATATTCAATACTTTTTCTTTTGTCCCTGGTAGTTTAAATTAGTACGTTTTTCTCTTGAATAAACTATGTTTAGATGGTTTCTACCCTATGTAAGTGTATAAATTTTATGTCATATGTTTTTAGTACAAAGCTTAAGAGTTACTGAAGAAAGACCCCCCACTTGGTTTTCGCAATTGTGACGCCAGAATGTTCAATGAGTGCGTGCCAGGTATGAGAGAAGAGGCTGTAAATGTGGTCTTGTTTGCTTAGGCTAATTTATGTCAGCTAGACCGAATTTTCTGAGAAACATATGCGAATATTAAAAAACCGCAATAAAGAACAAAGGAAAGCAAGATTGTTGGGTCTGTACTAGGACTTATTGAGTTGTTTTCTTTGAATAGAATTATAAGGATGATGATGTTAGAGATAAAGAGTACAATTTGCTATAACTTAAATGTGTGATTTTGATTACAAAGAAGAATCCAAGTTTGCTGGCATAAAATCATCATTATGCTGGAGTAATTAATATAAGAGATCGACATGTAATAATGGGAAAGCTGTCCGCGGTGTGTTAATATAAGGGCTGTCTAGGCTATACTCGAAAGAGTTTTATATCTCCATCAGCATAGCTCGATATTTTAGTATATGACATTAAATGTGAACTTGATATGAGAAATGTATAGAGCTAATGTGATTAATCAGCCGACCATGAAAATGTATTAGAACAAAGACCATTACATTGAAGATTATTGAGAAATAAAATGCCGGATGTCGTCAAAATGGTCCAGGTTTAGGAGAAGATGTATTTATTGACCGACTGATTTGGAGCATTTATATATAAAGAATAATGATAATGGTAGGTAGAGGAGAGGTTTTACATATTAGATTAGTAGACTTGCATCATATACTGAGCTGGTAGACCTATTCGAATGGTAAATGTATGATTAGGATATAGTGCTTTTATTTCTGATTTTTGCGAATTTCCTATGGTGGTTTGAGTTGTGGTATGTTCCTACAACTTTTGAATAGTTAGTGAGTAGGGCGAGTACGAGTATAAGTAGGGCTAGTTGCAAATTATAGTTTTCGTGTGATGTGTAAGAGTGTGTAAAAATTATTCAATCTCTCCATAACATAAAAAGTTTTAGAGTGTTTTTCACGCTACCTGGTAAAGTCAACAAGCTTTCTAGGAGGTTTAGTTGAATATTTAGTCAAACAGGTGAAAAATATAATATACAGGGCTATAGGAAAAAATACTTTTGAAATTGATGGGAGTTTTCCTTTATTAGTTAGGGCACAAATATGCGTTATAGATAGAATAGGCAGTATGCAATTTAAGTCAATATATTACAGCATAACCCTGAAGGGTGGATCAAAGTATCCCATTTGCAAATAACAACCGGAGATATTGTTGAAAAGGATATGAGGTTCCAGCCATGGTGGTGTTTTCTTCTCATTTATTTCATGATGGCGTAGATCATTCAGATGATCCTGATTGGTCTCCGCTTCTGTTAACCTTGATCAAGAATCAGCTTATATTTAACTTTTCAAAAGTACAGAAAAATTTAAATCTAATTTGAATGATTTATACTATGATGAAAGTGATTAATCAACACTTACAATATTTGCCACTAATTGCAGCAAGATAAATAGTCAACAAAACCACACACTTCCTGGGATTGGAGATATGTGTAACCGTAAAAGAAAATTTCTGCAAAAATACGTTTTTACCGCATGGGAACAGTACAAGATATAAAAAAATAATAGTTTAAGAAAAACTGTTTCTGTAAAGAAATAAAAAATAAAAAAAAAATAATTAAAAAAAATATAATTTTTTATCATGCATTACTAATGAAGTTCAAATGGTACAATTATTCACACATATGTGCGAATAAATGTCTTAAACTGACACATATGTACAAATATCGATCAGTAAAGTGCTCACGATGTTATAGAATATCAGCCTTAAAAATCCAATGGCGTGAAGATAGTTTCGTTCTGATGTCGCGGAGGAATCTTTGACTGCGTGTTTCAGTAGAGGAATTTATTAAGTTGTGCTCATTGCGCTGAAGAAGAGGTTGGATTCTTTACTCTCGATATTTTAGTGTATAATATTCAGATATACAGGTAAAAAGTCTCCTGAATTTGCTTTTGTTTGATTCAAAACTTGGCTGAAAATATTAAACCCCCCCCCATCCCCCCAATTTATCCTCATTTCTACTATAGTTCGGAGGTTAAATGGGACCAGCCTGGAGCAAAAATCGAGTCCTCCCCTGAAAAGATAATAATTAGATGTTTATATTCTCTACTACCCCTAATTTATCTACTCAGGTCTAACTAACAAGTAGAATGAATTCAACCGTGAAGTTCTTGATTAGTCTTTGTTATTTTAGATCAGTGTCAATTAGCATTTTGTTGTTGAGAGTAACACACTTTATTATTTCAGTTGGACATAATAATTTTTATTGTTTCGGAAGTCAATTGCTTTCTACACACTATTTAAGCTAATCAAAATAAATCCACTTTATTTTAATACATTTGACATATGATTAAATTACCGATTGATATTTTTTATGTCCACCATTTAAAAAAACGTTTGTTCCCAACGGTATGAGGTGGTGAATGGTATCAAAAGTAATTGACGACATTCGTCGATCCACTGCTTGGACATGACTCTACTCTGGTCCTGATTTCCTTTCTCAAGCTCTAGGAGATGATGTATAGATGATTTTGAAGCTTACATTATATTTTGGTATTCTTTGTGTACTTGCGGTAGGGAAAATATCTACGTCTCGAAATATAAATATAAGATCCACTATAATGGGTCTACCAGATTAAGAATGATAATTCAATTCAGATCGTACTGGCTAATTTTCAACCTTTAAATCATGATACTAGTGTCAAATTTTGGAGTCAAATGTTTGATATACTTCAATCTATTTATTGCCAAGAAATTCATGAAGCAAAAGAACTCATGAATTATTTTTGTTTATACATTCTTGGAAAACATAACGTAGGTTACTGTGATCAATGTAACTGTTAAATTATTGTTAACAAAATAATGGTCTCAAAGATTTCCTCAAGTCATATGTCGAACTTAAATAAAGTTTACTGTTATAAAAACTAAAGTAAAAATTTTATTAAACGGTAAATAATAAGTAGCTGAAAATTTTTAAAACAAAAATCACTCACTTTCTACCACCCTTTTACACACACACACACCTACAGGACACACACAACACACACTATACACACCACCACACAAAACACCAAACACCACACAACACAACCCACACACACACACACACACACATATATATTACAAAAAACAGAGATATATAATATTAGAAAGTGACGATATATGAGAGATATCAGTGATATGTAGTATAACCTCTAATTTTATGTTACCTACCTTCAAATAATATATTATATATTATATATTAATATATATAATATATATATACCTATATCTATAATATATATATAAAATCGGTTTTTTTTAAATATTCTCCTCTTAAAAAACTTTTTACTGTATTAAACAATTTCTAGTGCCATTTTTTCGTGTGTGAGTGGGGTGTGTCCCTTTTTATTGTTATTTCTGTAGGAAATTTGACTGCGGAAAACAAGACCACGTGCAAGAAAGGAATTCTCCAAACATTATACCGAAAATATGCAACAAAATTTTAAATCGCTTTAGTATAAAAAAAAAAAAATTTCACACAAAATTCATGTTAGGAAAAAAACTTTTTTTTCTTACGGCCATCATAATAAATACTACAACACCAAATCACAGATCTGGTCCAACCATTATAAATCTGCTACATAAAGCGAAAATAAATTTAGTAGAAAATATGAAAAATGTATAAAAAATATACAAATGTATAAAAAATACAAAAAATTAATTTTTTTTAAATATATAGTAATATATTTATATATATAATAATATTTAAATATATAAATATATTATATATGAGAATATATATTAATTATATATATATAATATATTATATATACTTATATGAATAATATAATATATTATATATAATTATATACTAATATATAATATTTATATATATTTATATATATCACTTATACATAAAATTTATTATAGGTGAGTTATATAGTTACTCTATATAAGAGGTGTGCAGCCAGTCTCGCTCCAATTTAGGACAAGGATAGTACCAGACATAAAAAAGAAAACCTCCTAAACCGCGATTCCTCTCGGAAGACACACCAACGTTAGTCCTGTCTAGCGCGACTTCCTCCGCACTTATTCAGGAGATGCATCGGAAATCTCCGCTACTCAGCAGAGGGTCTTCCGTCATCGTGCCGCACTCTTTCTCATCCTCCGTTAATAATGTTTGCCGAGCGAGTTCACAAAAGAATTTTAATTATTAATACTAAATAGTCTATATATCCTTACAAAAAATTTATTATAATATTATATGAAAATCTGAGCTGATAAGTCTCGTGACAATTAAGTACTCAAGATTTAGTCCACTCTTCCTCCCCTCTCAAATCGTGTTACTATGCTTCATAAGGACAAACGCAGAACGAGAGTTCGCGAAGGTAGGTTACCTTTTCACAAGTATTCCAAAGATGTATACGAGTTCTGGTGCTCAAGATGTGGGAAAACTTTAATTACAAATATTAATGCTCAAAGTTACAGCGGCACAGTCCTCTTCTCTGACACTCAAAAGAATATCCCACTGCGACCACTCCAATTACTAAAAGTTATATCGCATATCCGATTTCACAGCCGCAAAGACGTAGGGAGAAGGTGTGTCATTTTCGTATATTTATTATGAACAAGATTTTCATTTTTAAGTATCTGAACCTTATGCTGAATATAAGGAAAATATGTCTCCTTGGTTGACGAGGAAGTGCTGGTGTTTAGTTCACTTCCCAGCAAGATCCATTGCTTAAAGTTTGAGGTCACTCACCTAACAGATCATTTCTGCCTCCGCTTCTCGTTATATTTTTTTTGTAATGCAACCTCCACCTGTCCCACGCCATAAGAAGTGCTGATTCGATACAGACTTTAGTAGAATCCGATGAACAGTCCCTCGATCTTCCTGTAGAGTCGAATTGCTAATTGGCTACGCATCACGCTCCGGTAGCGCTATAGTAATATATATTATAAGATATATATGCAGAGAAGATATGAGTATATATAATATATATAGTCAGTATATATATATATTTTTTTATTTTTATATCTACTTATAATTATATAGTAGTAATATAATATTTATTAATACGCTACCTAAATTGTAGTTTTATACTGATATATATATGTTATCAGTTCTGTCGTCTTATAATCCCAAATAATAATATATATAGTACTAATAAGTATATATATATGTGAGATATATATATGTTATATATTATCATATACTATATACTATAGCCATTATATATATTATTCACTATTGAATATTTTTCCTATTTTATGCTTTATAGTATATGAGTTGATATAAATTTTTTAATTAAATATAAATTCTTAATATATTATTGGTTAATCCTGTTCTGTCTACTTTATTATCCCAAGAACCTATCCATATATGAGGATATATACCCTACATTTATAGTATATATTATGACTATTAAATTATATATAATATATATATATATATATATACTATATAATAAATATATATATATAAATATTATTTATAATATAAACTAATTTACTCCATAATATATATATATATATATATTTTGGGTCTTTACACAAGACTTCCCGCAGTTTAGAAAACTATTGCCTAAGAATTATTAATAGTAATAGATATATAATTTACAATTATTAGATGAGGTTGGGTAATAGATGCTCAATTTCACAGTCTATAAATCAATTTAAATGTTATTCTATTAATAGTAATGGGGGTTCCTTGCTTAATGTTTGAGGGTTTAAATTCGAGGATTTATGGTTTTTGAGAAAGTTTTAAGTATTTTTTTAAAAAACAATAAGTCTTAGCCTAAAAGTTTATTTATTTTATAAACTAAAATAATAAATTTATATTTTGCTCTTATCAAGATGAAGGGGAATTCTTAATAAGTTTAAACGTATATTTTCATTTTTTAAAAAAGGTGCGGAAGAATAAAAGAGCGGAAACTATTTTTTGATCCGTATATCGTGCAAGTGCGCCTAATTTCCTGAGAGAGAGACTGCCGTACCTTTCGCTGAGGTCCGCAACACCATAATTTTCTGTTTAGTCCGTCGGAGCGATACTAGCGGACTTATGCCGGACTATAAGAAGCGAGGTCTAGTCGGCCCACCTCTGAACTATTAGTAGCATAGTAGTAAGTATGTATTATCTTTTAATATATAGTTTATTACTAATCTTATTTTAGATATAATAATATAGTCTATATATATATATCTATACTTGATATATACTATTTATATATAATAATAGTCCTTTCGAAAAGATTCTTTTTGCATTAACTAGTCGTGCAATTTAGAAAAATCCCGTTGACAAATAACTTATATAATAGTATATAATAATACTTTATTTGATTTTATGTAAGGCTATTTAT
>JABUQX010029752.1:22500-40786 GCA_015478945.1 Trachelipus rathkii
TATATTAATATATTATATTATATATATATATATATATATATATATATATATATATATATATATATTATATTATATATATATATATATTATATATTTATATATATATTTATATTATATATATTGCGCAACCGTTGACACTTAACACACACACACACATCACACCACACACACACACACATACACACTCGATATTTGATGCCTTAAAAAACTTTGAATGCTCAGCCATATATGCCCCTCAACTTTTGATGCCCCATCTTTTGATTGACTCATCTCTTGATGACTCATCTTTGAGGCTGCAACGTGTGTGACTGTGGGGTACGAACTTTGGAATGGGAAGACTCAACTTTGAGAGAAATAGATAAGAAGAGAATATAAGAGAATTATGGAAGTGTGTAGAGCACACGGATGATAGTGATTGAATGGGTATCAGATGAGCGATGTTATGGAATTGGTCCAGCGCAAATGAACCGTAAGGAGTTCTAGAGAGAGTGATATACATGATAGAGTGAGAAGTGTAAGCGTAGATATACTATTGGAGCAGAGAAGAGTGAATTGACTGATGAGAAGAGGAGAGAGTAGACAAACGTTGATGTTAAAAGAAAAAAGAGTGCCCAAAAAAGTGCCAAAATAAAAACACAAATAAAATCATTTAAAATATGTCTCGCAAAGCCTCGAATTGATTTGCCAACATTCATTTTCCTCTCAGTGCCAGAACCTGTGTGTTCCATGTTATTATGCCACATTATATAAGAGCTTTCAGTAGATCCTAGGAACTTGTTGACGTTGCCCATTCTTTCCATTCTCTCACGACCTCCTCTTTATTCTAGCCTCACTCTTATAGAGATGAAGGTTGCGCGCATAATGTGAGATTTTATCGCTCTATGTAATGGAGATTGAGGCTCTTATTCCGCTCTCACAGCGCTAGTGGTTTATAATAAAGGCCCCTTAAGGTATGTAGGATAATCGATTAAAGCTTTAGTGGGGTATGTAAAACTTTAAACATTTTACAAGGAGTGACTGACTTTTTAGGGTGAGTCTTTATCCTACCTATGATACTCGATAAGATTCTATCTTGTAATCGGTCCTAATTAAGACTCAATTTTATAGATATATTGTATTACTTGCTTTGAAAATTTTATTTATAGATTTTCATTTTTGTTTATTACCATTTTCCAATATGCCTTGGTAAAAAGATAAATTCGTACGTTGGCTTTAATAATTATATATATAGTATATAATATATTATATATAATATTATATATATATATTATTAATATATTAATATTATAATATATATTAATATTAATTATTATATTATTATTAATATATATATAATTAAATTATTAATATATTATTAATTACTAATATATATTATAAATTAAATAATAATAATATAATAAATATATAATATTTTAATATATTTATATTGTCAGTTTATATCACACACCACTCCATCGGGCATTAAATGTGTCCCTATATTCTTATGGATAGGGGTGATTAATGCTTCATAATTTTATATTGTTTACTATATATATATATATATCACCTACCTTCTTTCCCCAAAGACGATAGTAAGTAAGAAGAGTTATATATATATGATTATAAAATCACACCCCTCTCAGTACTACTCGTGATTATATATACAGTATATATTTACTATATATTATAAATACTATAGTTACGTACCATAGTGTGTAAGATAAACTCTGGGTACTTTCTCTTAGTATTTGGGCGTTTTAATATGTTGACTCTATACAGTATTGATGAAGTACCTATACTTCGTGATGACGTCATTATTTGAGTTAGCTCATTGTACTAATTAACCTAATTTACTTACTCTTGTGACTATATATATTAAACTCATGAGTACCTCGACTTAACCACCGTGATAAAGTGTTACCATTCTTCTTATCTTTACTTATTATATTATATTAAATTAAAAACTAAATCCATAATATGATATTTAATTTTAACTACCATTTAATTATAATTATAATAATAAATTATTACTTTTATATTAATATATTAATTATTATCATAATAATGAATTACAAGTTATTTTCCTTCTTTTGGTGTCCCGTATATATATTATTAAAATATAAATAAATTTTATTTGTAAATTATATATTTTATATTAAAATTTTGAGATTTTTCATAAAATTTTTGTAATTACTATATTTCTTAAAATATTAATAGTGTTCTATTCATACAGTTTAGCTGACAAAGTGTTTTACTTATACTTCAATTGATAGAATCACATCCCTTCTAATCACAGCAACTCCAAACTAATTTCTTATAAAATTTTCCCTCTCGTTGATACAATAGTACTCTTTATTACGTTATCTCATATGGATTATATATATATTACTACTTATACTATATAATATTCTCACTGTTCTATTTATTTATTTACCTACTTCTTTATATATCATTTTTACCTTTATAACTTATCTATACTAGTATTATAATATGCGTAGCTATATAATTGTAAAATGGTACTTGTAACTAGGGTATTATAATTTTATATATATTTATACTTATCATATATCATATATAATATTATATATATATATTTTATCATAATGTTATATTTAATTTTTAATAAATGGTTAAAGGTTAATATAAGTAGTAAACGGTTAAGTTATATTAATCACTTGTTCTGCAATGTATATATATCATATGTTAGTTCTTATTAGGCTTGTGTGTATATATTAAAGTATATTATTATTTAATTAGTTAAACTCATATTAAAGTATATATTTAATAATAATATAGCGTTCTACATAACTATTCTATTTTATCTCTTTTAATATATATAAGTAATCTCTAATCTTTTTATGCTATAATATTGTTGAATAATATGACTAGATATATATATATAATATCATACATTATCTTTACTCTCATTTTTTTCATTATTTTGCTATTAGTATAGGTATATTTGTGAGATATAAAATAACTTTTAATAGAATAATATTAACAGTATCTTATTTAATATAACTACTCACTCGGGTGATATATTAATAAGATTTTTAGTAATTTATTATTCATTTTAAAATTAATTTAATAAGTCTAAAACAAATTTGCCAACAGTTTCCCGAGCTAAAAATATAGAAATATAAGTGAAGAGTCTCATTTATAATTATATTATTCACAATTATGTGAATATAATGTTCCATTCTCTTCAAATTAGTAAATAATGTCATAAAATTTATAATAATTACTTAAACTATTATTTTCAATGTTTACCTAAATGTTCTGAGCTGGAACTGTCCAGAAGTGTTTTCTGTCTGTGATATTTAATTTTAGTTTACTATTACATAATGTATTTATTAATATTATGTGATATTTAATAAGTATATATAGAAATATATCAGTTCTATTTATTTTTTGTTCATATATAGTATAGTTATTAGTTAGTCTTAAGTTTTAGAATATTTTGATTTTAACTCTGTACTGTTACGTCGTGTTGTTATTCTTAGTATATTTTAATAATTGACAATAATTGCAATAGGTGATATGGTAAAATTTCACAGATGTATCAAGTGAGTTAGTTTATAATATTGAAGTAAAAATTATATTATATATGTTTGCTCATTATAAGTTAATAACTTACTTTCAATACAGCATTTTCTTTAAATTTTAGGTACTTATCCGTTTAGTCTCGAGAGATCACTATAATATTATTTGTTTTTTCTCTCTACAGACCCTATATGTATACATATCCGTACCTCGAACGTATACTGTTTCAGACGCACTATATTCTCATAACGAGGGCTGGTGAGATTGTACACTAGAGCACTACCTAATATGAAAATCTTATTTTTATTATAATACAGAGCTCACAAATTATCACGCAGCATGAAGCAAACAGTGACTGCGGCTTGTACTAATACTCTCAATTTGAGTGCGAGTAGCATATTAGTATACTAATTTGAGTATGTCACAAACTATCAGATGAATATATATATATTAATTAATTATAATGCTAATATATAACTTATAATATATTAATCATATATTATTACTATATACTCATAATTTACTTGAGATGCTTTATTATAATATTTCGTCATCTGTTTTACGATACAACCTTACTGAGTTCATAACTTTTTTACAAATCTAGTCTATGCCTATAATCACGAACTACTAAATCTGGACTGAGCATTACGCCTAAACGGAGCAAAAAATATTAATATTAAGTAAATGGGTAATTGAGACATAAGACTTTCTGCTATTAAGATCTAATATTAAATCTCGCATAAAAAATTCAGTTTTATATTTCCAATAGTATAAAGCTGAATAATTAAAAGTAAAATAGGCAATAAAATAATTAAAATTACTATAAGGAAATAATTATATAATTATATAAATAAATTCTAAAATGAAAACTTCTCTCATATATATATAAAAAAGCTTAGACATAATATACCAAGTATTCGGGAAATTCAAATCTCTTTCAAACTATACGCCAGTTTTTAATTTCTGTATTTACTCATAGCATCAATTATCTCTTACTTCAAATTCTTAACACAATGACACTCAGTACCTTCAGAATATTTTGATTTATTTTATATTTATATACTATTTAAGCATTAATATTTAACACTATACTATAACACAACTCTTTCTCGGTTACAAATGGAGAACAAGCTTTACGCTTCACTTTTGAAATAGTATTGCTCTTGCCAGATTAATTGCTGTATGAGATTTACTCATTCAATTAGCATTATTCTCTAATTATATATAATAGTTTTCATAATGATTTTTTAATAATCTATGTATAGTGTAATTCTCATCAACTACTCAACTACTAATCTCATAAGTACTAATCACTATATATATGTAAAACACTATATATATATATATATATATTATATTATATATAACATGTATACTTAATTAATACTAATTATATACTTAAACTTTCGCTATTTAACTACTACACATACTCATATAATAATACACTCACGCTTAATTAGCTCAAATTATCATAGACCCCATATAATTCTCACTCTATATTTATACTTATTAATACTAATATATATAGGGTATATAAGCATTGTAGGTCTTCAACAACCACCATATACTGCTCCTCATTATATTTTACTCCGCCTCTGTGTACGATTATGTAGTTAGTTTATCTCTAAAATTTATTTACAACTTACACAAGCTTCCGAAGGTAATATCACAGTAAAGCGTATTAGTTTAATATATATATATGATATTGATAAATACTCAGTTCGTGTTAAAATCATCAGTTGTCAGTATAGATATCTGATATTAATTAATAATTATTAATAACATATTCATAACATTTCAATTTTATTAGAATTCTTATCAATTACTTATATTTATGATTATATAATTATTGAATGAATCCCCTAAATTTAGTTGTTATTTTATTTGACGATAGTTGAATACTTGTCAATATTACTAAACATATCGTCATTGTAAGAGGTAGAGAATTGATTCTAGAGCTGTTTCATTTATTATAATAGGATATTGTGGATTTACTCTATAATTCTATATGAATGAAACAATATTGAAATGTAGTCGTTACATATTAAAGCAACCTTTAGTATATATAAATTAATATATAAATATATATAATTATAGATTATATATATATATAATATAATATATTTATTAAATTAATAAAAGTAATATATTATTATTTAATATTCAATATATTATTAAATATATATATTATATCTTAATTTATGTTATTATAAAATATTAAGTTAGATAATTATCTAGTTTAGGCTATTAATATGCTCGACGGGAAAAATATAAACGGACGTGTTAATATAATATATACTTACATATTCCTTCTACTTGATAATTTGTAATATATCATAATAAATAACTAGAAAAATCTTAAAATTCACTTTAACATTTCCTGCTCTCAAATACATTCTAATGATATTTGAAACTTATAATAATTAATCTTTCTTTTATTTCCATTTCCTTATTTAGGTAAAGCAATACCATAATATATACTCATCTCACCTTAGATAATGAATCCTTATAAAGTAATAATATCTCTAAGATGCTATATAATTATAATATTTATGATGTATCTGTACTCAAAAGATATTTCATTTATTATTAAATAGTACTTAGATAGTAGGTGGAGCTAAATCACATACGAGCGTCGATAAACCGTATGCATGGATCAATGACAGGCCAAAACCTTATCTCAGGTATCCTAAAACAAAAATAAAAAATTACTTTCAAAGAAATCGGAGATAGTGATGAAATTCACTCAGAAGTTCACATATGCCATGAGGAAAGTGTAGGTGAGCATTAATTATAGTGTGTAAGACTTGACGCAATTAAAAGATTGTAATACTAGGCGCGAACATTCAAACGCGGTGATATGGTTCTAAACTTTGACTCCCGCAAAATAGCGGTTAGGCGCGAATATTTTGATGTACGCACGCTCCGTCAGGTAAAATTTGGACTCAAAGATGAAACAGAATAAGATAGTTGGTCTAGTTGGAGATATATTAATGTGCCAAGCAGACTGATACGACACTTACAATCCGCAATATAATAGAGTGTAGGTGACATTAAAGCATTGTCTCCTATTTACTCTACTGTTCGAAGGCTCGCTAACTCCTCGTCTATGTGAGTTTAGTATTATGACTCAATGATTTTTCTATGGTCTGTATGTATTGTTTACCAGAGTAAAAAGCGGAGGTACTACAATATAGTTTAATAGATGGCATATAGGCGCAAGATAATGAATCTGAAATAATATATAAAACACCCGTTCCGTTTTGGAAATTAACCTCTTTTTACATCAAGTCATGAGTAATATTATTTTAGTGACGAGAGGATGAATATTCTAAAACTATTGTACAAACAAAGAGAATATTCTCTCGTAGAACTAGATTTATAGAATTTTCGCTCAAAGGATAACTCATGATCGTTCATGCCAAAAGTGTCATATTAAAGGTCCTGAGCTAATGGTGACTTGTTTTCCGTCTTGGCTGATTATATATCTTGATGGTGATTATTATTAAATCTTTTTGTATCTACGCAGACTAAATTCAGACTTAAAAACTATATTTTTGGATTTCCTAGATCAGCAGCTTGTTAATTTTACTCGCTTAAAACCATTCGAGTCACTACGAAGACATAGCTTCGGAGTTACATAGGGGTAGACACCCATCCGATTAGGGCTAATTCGGGGTCAGGGGAGGCGTAGAAAAGGCTTTGAAGTAAAAAGTTGAGCACTCGGCTCTGCGGACACACTGATGGTGCCTAGGATCCACTCTCACGCTTCTGACCGAAAGATCGTTGTAGGTCTATCTCCCCAAACCAGCTAATGGCGTTCTCACTTCCTCGATTTTTGTGCGAGCACTCTCGCACTTGGGCACTTCAATTAGGACACTACACTTCTTAGGTATCGAGCTCATTGGCACTCACCGCAACTCACCTTGCAACTCAGTCTAATTTAAATAACAAACTAGTCAATTTCAATGGGAGACTAGTGAGTAACTTTCTGTCGATGGTTTGGGACCAATTTTCTCTAAAAATAGCCCTCCCCACTGACTTCAAGTTTATTAGTGATGCGCGTGGTTGCTCTGACGAAGACCAAACGCTATCATAGCAACGGTTTGACCACTATATAATGGCGTGATACCTATGGGCGATGAGAGGTACACGCCAGATGACTATTAACTCGACCTCCCGCATTAAACATGATTCAACTACAGATATTATAAGACATCAAATAGAATAAGAGGCTAAAGAATCTCCTAAAGGTAAGGACAAAAAATATTACCAAGTTGGGTCCAACCAATTCTAATCAGACCCTTCCCTATATGGAGAACACTCCAGATGACTACAAAGGAAAAACCGGACAACATCTTATCAAATACGAACTGTCAGATTATCATTGTTTTTAGTGTCGTTATTGTGTTATTTGGATTTACTGGTCGTTTCACTGTTGAGTTATTATAGCTAGACTACAATGTTACTGACTCAAGTCTATATCGGAGAAGAGCATGTAATGCATCGCTAGATCATAGGAGTGACTAAACCTTTTCCTTTCGGCGTGGTATCGTTGTTCATTATTTCATAGTTTGGATTATAAACCTGTCGGCAGAAAACTCATTTTTATATGTGTCCCGTGTGATTCGTCCCTACGAACGTGTTGAGTTGTCCGTTGTTGTTGTTGTGAATTCGTAAATGGTTCGTGTGTATCCGACGCTTCCTTTTGCTATACGTTTGAAGAGAATATCTTTTGTCAAAATAATAGGCGCACCCGTCACAGAGTCGCCTCCCACATTCGTCTAAAAACTGACTTCGTCGAGCTTTTTCTTTACTCATATAGTTTTACCATTCTACACCTTTATTGCCCATCCCTATTTTCGGTATGTAGCGAATGTTCTTCTCTCTAATGTATTAAGTATCTGAGATTTATGGTGCGAGATATCATTTTATTTCTACTTTCATACTATTGGTACCACTCACTTCCACTTATAATACTAACAAGATTGCAATTCTCCACAAAAGTTACGGATATCATGAGTTCTCATTTTCGCAAGTTTCTAGATTGATGTGTTCTTGGGACCCGACTCCTTCGTGGTGTTATGGTACTCACGTGAGTAGCCGCGGAAAAGCTCTTTAATCAGAATTTAAAAGATTCCGGTATACTCAGTAATTGGCAATATACAAAATGATAGCTACAACTTGGCCGTCTATCATTGGCTAACTCGAGGATACAAGGCCGATATCACATACATTGTGTTATACTAGTCACATTCACAGTGTTAAAGACTGCTATATTCAAAAATCATCATCGGTAAAGCCTATAGAGCGCCCTATTTGAACAAGTGGATTCCCTATAATTAATTAACCCGTGTGCGAAAAGTTGACCCCCCATCGCCTCAATTGAGTCTCAATAAAATCATTGTTGATAACATTAAAGTAAATCACGGGGTGCGTTAATACTGGAAATCAGGGAGTTTGTCAATTTTTAGAGACCGATAATCTAAACGCGTTTCGCTTCTAGACAGTCTAAATCGTCCGGCCTTTGGCGATTCCATTACATCGATAGAGTGTTAAGAAACCAAAATTAGCAGTCTCCAAATAGTGTTGTAACATTGAACAATATCAAAGATTTTTTTGTGTTAGTTTAGCTATATATATGACTTACGGTTTGCTCTGATTAATAAAAGCATTTCATCATTCTACTACATGATTTGATATATACCGTATTACCTAAATTGGTTTATTTTATATCGTCATAGATTTCAAACTTATGAAACACCCAGTGTATGTATGTCATGTTGTTTGATTAAACGTCACGGCAATTAAAATTGCCTTGTGTCTTGTCCTGTGATAGAATTGATCTAGTCTAGTGCTCCTATTTAAATACGTATTTTGCAAGCCATAGGTGAGAAGATTTTTCATCAATGAAAATGGTGGTTTGTTTAGTCGTTTCGAGATGTAAACAAATAAATATGTCTCTGGTAGTGTTTGGGAAATAGGTATCTGTACCACTTTCTGATTGATGCTTGTATGCGCATACATCACGTATTTTTGGTCGCACATCGCCTTCTTTCGGCAGGCTTGCAAATAATTGGGGTTACTCTAGTTGTAAAAAAATTAATGAGGTCTGATTCGTCTCTTAATATACTCTTCAGACTTACAGTAGTATGCCTTAGATAATGCAGCATTGAAAAGTACTTTAATTATTATTACATGTTTTATTCTTACATTTATATACACTACATATTAGGGTTTGCAACTCAAATAGAATTTAAGGTGTATATGTTGTGCGTCTTCTTAAATGCCCACTAAATATGTATACATTTGAATTTAGTTATTAATTTTATATCTTTAAATTCTATTATAAAAATACTTTTCTAAATACATATAAATGCAGCAAATTAACGTCATATAAGCCTGTGAGACAACTGTAACTTTTTATAGTAAACTAGAAGTATTAATATATGTTCGTACTTATGCTAATATTTGCGCGAGCAAGACGTCGAGCCACACAAATATTTTTTTATTAAGACATAAGTCAAAATTGAAATATCCTTTACGTACGAATTAGTACGAATAAAATATATTTAGAACCGTCCGGTTTTGTACGCATAACTCTTCAGTTCAGTTTCAGATATGAAGTCAGTGATCAAATATTATATGAGATATTCAGAGTATTGAATTAATCTCACACTCAAAGACTAACTTATCTCTACATGAATATCCTCTCCGAGACCCAATGAGGATTAAAACTATCAAGGAAATAAAGCGTGCGAGACTTGTAAAATTTCGGATATAATATCTCTCTCGCATCCCTAAACGAAAGAGAGTCAGTAAGTGCACGTTGTGCGCAGTAAAAATACACGCAACGTGGTAAGAAAGGCTGTGTTATATAACCTAATTCGCCTCGGAGATAGATCTCGAGAGGAGAAAATTGCGTGTTCTCAACTACAGATGGGAGCAACGAGAAATGTCTCAAAACAAAATGGACCGGTGTGGCCTCCCATTATTAGTATGATCTTTAAATGTTATTAACCTGCCTTAAATATCTGCATAATTAGACTCATTGTACTTTACCTGACCTAAATTACACTCATTAGTTATTTAAATTAAACTCGTTACATACCTTACAAAGCAGTTTTAAAAATCAGTGTAAATCAATAGATGGTATTGTATCACCTAGCAAAATGGACAATTTGGGATTTAGTGATGCTTTTTGTTTTAATACCCTGCTTTAATGCTTAAACTAATCATGTTTTTACTGCTTTGAACGTGTTACAATTAGATGCTACGAGTGTAAAAACCTACTAAACAGCAGTTACAAGCAAGTAACATTCCAAATAACGTCTGTGTGTTCCTTTCAGACAGACCAAAGGAGTTATTTAGCTCATGCTTTTGTTTGTAACTGAATTTTAACTGCTTATACTACATATGTTTTCTGATTTAAAACTCATGTAGTGTAATATTTTCCCTACTAAGCTGTACTTGGTTCTTTCATAACTAGCAGTGCTCTCTTCATCATTACTATTATTTATATTATTAAAACCATTATCTGTACGAGGGTGATGAGATTCAATAGTGCTAGTCCCAGATGAACTTGTATGAACTTTTTCAGATTTATTATTATTTTATATTATTTTTATTACGTTTTGTCACAGACTCTTTACATTAAATTTCAGGTCGTTTATTCCAAATAAAGATATTTTTCAAAATCCATTAATTAATTTTTCAATGACAATGGGAATTTGATTACTGTGATATTAATTGTGTGGGATTATTTATTATTATTACCTTAAATATTAAAATATAAATAGCATTATATTTACGTGTATTATAGAGCTTCGTATATGTGATTTGACCGCATTATAATTAAGTCTCTCACACACAACACAACGCCATGCTAAACACACACCACACACACAACACACACACGCACACTAAACATACACTACACTAACTAGTCAACACCTCTAGATTAATTTTCGGTAACATACCAGGTAACAATTCGGTTCATGTTATAATACTGTGTGAGTCTCTCTCACAGGTCTCACTGTTTACTATGTTCTAGAATCGAGTCTTTAAATTTTACTTGTTTATCAATTTTATCTTTAAAAATAGTTTTTAATGGTGTTTTATTAATAGCTCACTCACGACGATCTGTATTCCATTTTCATATATTCACTTTATTCATATACATTTTATAAAGGCACCTAAAAATCGTATATTCTCAAAGCGCCTTTCTATCTATAACAACCCTTCTTATAACTCAATCCAGTTCCTTATGTAATATATATTTGAACAAATGGAATCTCTCTCTCACGTTACGACTGTCTCGACCACATAAAAGTCTATTAAATGTTATATTAATTTGTAGAGTGAAATTTTAGTTAGGGTAACCAATTAAGCAGTTTTCAGTATTCCATTACCGTACTCCTCTCAAATACCTAGCCAAGTAAGAATATTCTGAGCCTAAATTCTCAGTAAGGGCAAGTCCTCCTAGACAACACACCTCTTTTTAGACCATAGCTCATGCACTATATTCGTTTTTGCTTATAAACCGGTTTGTGATTGACAGTAATATAATTATACTCATAAATTGTGATTAATAAAAAACAAGCTAGAATTTTTCCTCTCTTTGTTCTTCCTACCTTAACAGTTAAATATATATAATATTCTTTGAATTCAAAGATATATGATTGATTTATCCTATACAACGTTTTAAGAAAATCTTGATATAATTTTAAGGTTATAATTGAGGATCCTAATTGCGATGGTTCATATCATTTATCTTTTGCATACAAGTCGATATGGTCGTTATAAATATTATAGACACACTTACTCTCACCTAGAATTAGGCATCGTGGACCATTGGAAGCTCAAAGTAGTGGTGGCACCGTTGTATTTTATTTATTATATTCATATACTATATATTAAATAATTCTTATTTTTTTAAAATAATTAAATTATTATATAAATTAATGTTATTCTATTACATAAATAGACAACTTATATATATTTGAATTATGTTAATTAAAATCAGTTTAAGTATGTGTTGTGGTGAGTGTTGATATATATATATAAATATAAAAAATTAGTGTTGTATATATAATATTAAGTGTGTTATGTTGTTATATATTATATATATATATATATAATATATTAAATATTATTATATATATATTAATAATATACTGTATATATATATGTGATTATAGTGATTTATATATATATTTATAAATATATATTATAATATATTTATATATATATATATATGTGCAGGGTTCATGGATTATATTATATTTTATCTGAATATTATTAACTACATCCTTGAAATATACGTAATAATATTCTACGATTTATTAATAATAAATAATCTTAAATATATATATAAAAATATATATAATAGGGTAAATATGTGTAAAATATAGATTTAAGTTGTTACATTGTATGTGTATATTATAAATTATAAGTAGAAAGGATATATTAAACATATGTATAAGGTCATGTAAAGAGTGTCAAAACTAATATAAAGGTTATATTTATATATTTTATTCGATATATCGATATATAGACTATTTATTTATTATATATACCTATTTCATAAAAAAATTATATGATAAATGAGGTTATGTAATTTTATTATGATTTAAACAAAGTAAAGAAAATATAATAAATTTATTTAATATTATGAAATAAATAATAAAATATAATTATCCCTCTAAAATAATATTGTGTTAAATATAATTTAATGATATATTGAAATTGTGTATATATAAGTATGTGGAGTAGTATATATATTATTTTAATTATATCTTTATTTATATATTTCTTATACCTTTTTTATATATTTCATTTTTTTTCTCTATTAAATCTAACTCTATTTAACGCCCAGCTCTGATATATATTATAAAAACTACATATTCCAAAAATATAAACATATAGGTCCCTCATTATTTTAAATACATTACTCTATATATACCATTTATAGTATTAATATTTACATAGATTAAAATATATATAATATAATTATAAATATTTAATATTGGTTTTTAATAGTATTTACCTATTAATAAATTAAAATTATATAATAGATAGATTAATATATTAATAAAAATTAATATATATATATAAAATGTATATATATAATAAATATAAAATTGCTAAATATAGTATATATTGTATATAATAATATCGAAATTATTAAAAATAGTATCAATATTTTATAATGTGCTGTGTATATATAATAAATAAATTTATATTATTACAATTATAATATATATATATTATTATATGTATTAATATATATAAATTAAACAAACTAATAAAAAAGAATATAATAAAATAATAATTATATATTATAATATAATAATTATAATTAAATAATTAAATTAAAATTAATAAATACATATATAAAAAAATATAAAAATAATATATTAATATAAAATAAAAATAAATAATTTAAATTAAATAAAATATTAAAAAGAAAATATTAAAATATAATTTATATAATAAAAATTATAGGGTAGTTTCTATAATTTTAATTGATAAACAACTACAAATAATATGAAATTTAATATATTATATATTAATCAAAATAAAATAAATAATTAAATAGTATATAACAATTAGTATTAATAAACAAAAAATAAAAATTAATATATTTTAAATAAATAGTAAATGAAAATTTATACATATAAAATGATTCAATATAAAATATATGAATGTTAAAGCAATGATAAAGCAGTAAAACATGTGTTAAAGCAGTAAATCATATTATAAAATAAAACATATAGAGTTTGAAATGTTTTAGTATTAAAACATTTTAAATTTTAAAGATTAAAAGACATAAGAAACAAAGTTAACCATACATAATTCCTTTGTTGCTAGGCAACAACGTTATTGATCTTATTCTTTCTGATCTATTTCTTAATATTAGTTAATAAGTTAATGTTAAAAATGTAATATTTTTTGTCAATATATATGCAATGCGTTTTTTAGCGTTATTGTCTAAAGTCTAAGTTTAAAGTAGTAAAATTAAATATAATTAAAAACAATAAATAGTCATACTTAAAATCCTCATCTGTGCTTATAGGTAAACATCCTCATATTGATATTACTGATTTTACTTGACTTAATAGTAATTTGTTATTGAGATTAATTATAAATATATGAGCTAAAGTCTAAGTAAAACATTATTGAGTTATAAGCAGTAAAGCTTAGTTAAAACAAAAAGCATTACTATATACGCCTTTGTTGCAATGTAACAACCTCTTATTGAATTTAACTGATTACTTGAACTTTAAAGGGATCAAAATTGGATATAAATATTTAGATGTTAAAATTAGTAATAAAACTTGGCTCAACGAAAGCATGACTAGTTTGAACTTTCGATTGCCTATTATGTAACTAACCTCTATTGATATACATTATTTACTGCTTTAATGGTCTTATTTTAAAGTATTATGTTTATTTACTTACTCAATTTCGATATATACTCAAATGTTAGTTAAAATAAACGAATGTTTATATTAATCTCAGCCACTCTGTGGACTTTTTCTTCTTAACATTACAGTTATTTAAAATTTATATAAATAATAAATAAAAGTATTATATAATGATAAATATAAATATAAAAGAAAATAAAATATAATGTTTAATATAAATATATGTAAGTCTTGTTAAATTATTATGTAATGAGTACAATTTTAGGATCGCTGAAAATGTAATTTTAATATAAATGATTTACAGTTATTGATAAATAAAATTAAATTATATAGAATATCATAGTATAAATTAAATAGTGTATTAAATGTTTTTCAGTATCACTATTCTATACCCTATTTTACTCTCTCTGCGCGGTGATATGTATTTACTTTCGCGTGCTGGCACCGCCACCGACGGTGAGCGGCATGACCAATAGAATATAGTCTGTAAATGGAAATATAAGAGAACCTGCACAAGAGGACGAACGCGAGAGGGATTGATCGCGGACGAAGGTCAGACACCTGCAGGTGCGGGTGACGAGATAGATAATAACGATAATGACTTTTACGTTAAGACGAAGGCGCATTTGGGCTGCAGCCTCTATTTGGATGAATCAGTGTAACTTATATTGATCTTATAGTGTTGCAGTAGATTGTCTCAATCGTTTAGTCATATCTTTAAGCTTCTTAAGTGTCGGCGTGTGTATACTCGTGAACCATTCATAATGTTAATCAATAGAACAAATAATCATTTTCACACTCTGCTCTCTAACACTCTAATAAGTTAGATGGAACACATCAATGAAGACACGACATAGTTTTATGACTTACATACTCATATAAAGATAGATAGACATCTAACTCATTAGGTGCATTATCAACGAATGAACGTGAGCCAAATTGAATCCATGAGTCATTCAAAGATGAACCATCTTAAAACTGAGGTATCAATTAACGCTCTGAAGTGTTCACAACGAATAAATTTGCCACATCAAAGTTTGTAGTGTAATTAAAATACTCGATGTGTTTACTAAATGTTATTTGTTTTTTATATTATTAGTTTTGTTTATCTACATATTTAATTCGTATTTGTGGCTTAACTACATATATATATATATATATATATATATATATATATATATATATAGTATAGTAATATATATATATATATTATATATTATATATTATATATATAGTATATTATATATATAATTACTATATATATAATATATATATATATATTTTTTATAATTTAAAAAGAAGATAAACAACACTGCTCAAAGGCCAGAGCCCTATTCTAGATGAGTGTGAGTGTAAGGCTGGAGTGTGTATCTAGTGTGTGAGATGTAATGATTGTATACTTGGGCATAAGTGTAAGTGTGTTACTAATAGGCGTATCCGTGTAGAGTGTCTCCTAATGGTAGCACGGTAGATCACGGGTGTGAATCGTCGTGATGATGTAGTAGCGAAAAAAGTGTTAGCTAAGTGTGTCTCTCACTATAGTGATGTCTCTCTGCGCTAGGTGCGATAATGTTATGGGACCCTCTCGCGCTTTGTTGTGCTGTGAGAGATTTGTTCATAGTTATGTGTGGTGCACTCCTGTAGTGGAAAACGTGTGGTGACAGTGTTAAGTGTGAGTTTTAATATATACTAGTGTGTGAAATAAGTTGATAAAATGATAGCTAAATGATATCATAGGTATGATGTGATAGTAGATATTGATGTATGCTCGTAAAAGTTATATATATTACATATATTAATTTCTCAAATACATATACATATATATATAGATATAATATTATGAGTAGTTAACTTAACTTGTCATAATAATTGTTCTTTTTGTGAGCACACCTAATATATAAGAGGATATTGTAGTAAATTAGAAATCCATATTTGAAATGATGTTTTTTTATTTAATAGGTATAAAATATGCAAATTAAAGTTTTATTTTATTTATAATAGTGTATTATCTTTAAAAGTCCCTTTTTAGTTGTATAAGATCTCATTACTTACTCTATACTATTTTCGTAGTATAGCATATATATTTATAAAATTTAATGAGTTAGTTCACTAGCTCATATACTATTTTATATGTTCCTAAGTTAGCAGTTTTGCACTCAATTATGTCATCTATAACTCATATTATATCGTATATTTAATATAGATTTGGTGGCCTATAAGTATTAGAGAAAAAAATTATAGAGTTAACCTGATAAGTATGTCGCATAAAGCCATCCTAGCCAACTCTGTAAGCAGTACCACAACCTTTTCTCGCGCATTTCCAATACATGCCTTTTAACCTAGGGGTAGACAACCCTACATTATTAGGGCTATTCTAGGCAAAGGGGAGGCTGAGGCTAGTGATGACAGGAGGCTTTGAAAAAGTGGCACTCAGTTGGCACTATTAGTGCAGAGCTACCAGGTTTGGCACTTTATGTGCTGCGCTGCACTTGGCATCATTGCACTCACTTGGCCACTCATTGGCACTCATTGGCACTCACTTGCCACATCACTGCACTCGTAGTGATGATATTAGAAGTGCTCGATAGTATTCCAATTCTTTATCTTATTTTCACGAATATCTAGGAACTAACATCCTTTTCTCGTGCATAGACTCTGGGAACCATCTAATACATGATGTACTGAACCCTGATTCAAAATAGAATGATAGTACTGAACATCCTCAAATATATGACGGACGCTGTGTAGTCTATCTAAAAGTGATGATCCTAATTCATTATTGTTTGAAGCTAACAATCTTGGAGATGTCGGAGGCACTCGCGGAAGAATAGGTCTTTCAGAAGATAGTGAGATCATCAAAGATGAGTCATCAAAGAAGAGGAGGCATCAATGTTGAGGCATCAATGCTGAGCATCAAAGTTTAAGGCATCTAAAGCTGAGGCATCCAAAATTCGAGTCCGAACATAAGTATTAAAATTTTACAAGTTATAATGGTGTGGTTGTAGTGAACATACTGTGTTGCTGTTATGTCGCTCGCTCGGTGTGTCGTATAGCAATATTAAGTGTCACGGGTGTTGACGCAAAAGTTATATATATATATATATATTAGTTTATATATATATAATTAATATATATATATATATATATAATTATTATATAAATAATTATATACAACTAGATATAAAAATAACCTCTATCAATTTATTATATATATTATACTATTTGTTTTATCCTAGAAGTAAATTTCGCAAGACATAATTATACAATATATAATATACATTTATAATATACGTATAAATGATATATATTATATATATATGTATATAATAGGTAAA
>JABUQX010029753.1:12500-21037 GCA_015478945.1 Trachelipus rathkii
TATTTGGGTGTCGGGGGGTTCCTCCCCTCCCCTAGGGGTATGGAAAACCGTCCCCCATGTGTTCCCCGTCGGCTCGAGCCCTCCCTACATTGCGTGTAATACCTTTACAATAATAAATTATATAGTATATATATAATATATAAATATATAATAATATATATATATATATATAATATATATTATATATATATATATATATATATATATATATATATATATATATATATAAATTTGTCCCCCGCGGCTCGAGCTCCCCCCAA
Organism: Trachelipus rathkii; assembly: GCA_015478945.1. Lineage (NCBI taxonomy): Eukaryota > Metazoa > Arthropoda > Malacostraca > Isopoda > Trachelipodidae > Trachelipus > Trachelipus rathkii. The sequence goes on from JABUQX010029753.1 coordinate 12,761, forward strand.
AAAAAAAAAAACAATTTTTTTTTTTTATTTTATTTTTTTTAACATTTTCCTAACCAAAATTTTACAAGGATTCCAAAAATGTATTCCTTTTCCCTGTAGCTATTGTAGTTTTTGAGATATTTATTATTATTATTATTAATTATTTTTTTTTATTTTTTTTATTTTTTTTTTTAATTTTTTTATTTTACAGTTTCCTCGGTAAAATTTTACCAGGATTCAAACAATGTTATTCCTTTTCCCTGTACTATTGTAGTTTTTGAGATATATAATATATAGTATTATATATATATATATATATATTAGATAATATTATATTAATATATATATATATATATATATATATATATATTAATATATATATATTATATATATATTATATATATTTGACTATGTGTTCAAAATACATTAAATGTTGATTTTTTTTATTACTATAGGTATAAATCCAAAAAAACCTAGAACGGAAATTTATAATCATCCTTTTAAATTTCCCTTCAAAATTTGCTCTGGAGTAAGATCAAGGGAATATCCTACATATATAATTATATATATAATATATTTTTTATATATATATATATATAAATATATTTATATATATATATATATATATATATATATATATATATATATATATATATATATTTTTTGTTTTTTATATATATATATATATAAAATTATTTGTAACTTTGTTACATTTCTGCTCAATATTTTGTAAAGATACTGATACACTACAAATGCTTCTCGCATTGAAATGCAGAATCCGAAGTTTCTCCGCGCCGCTTTTGTTTTACGACGCGAGACTCATTCATCAGTTGATTTTGATACTTTATTCAGGCCGCGAATCGAACGCCACAACTTTGTATGATTAAACAACTTGGGAATTCTGTACCTTATCCCTGGATGTCTTCATCTGTGAACGTATTGTTAAATTGTTGCTTACGTATATGTGTTTTGTGAATCGAATGTTTTTTTTTATGTGTATTGTGAATATATCGATAGTTAATATATTTATATTGTGTATACTATGCCATTAATTTGTGTGGTTGTTCAAAATTGTTAATTTGTATATATAATAAGAAAAATTTATATTTATAATGAATTTTTTTTGCAAATTGTGTGTAGTTTATTATCTGTTTTCTTATTAGAAATATTAATGCATCTGTATAATATATATATATATATATATATATATTATAATATATATATATATATATATATATAATTATATATATATACTATTATTATATATATATATATACGATGATAAAATATATATTATATATATATATATATATATATATATATATAATATATATATATATATATATATATATATATATATATATATATATATATATATATATATATATATAATTATCATATATATATATATATATATATATACTATATATATATATATTAGTGGATGCGGGTAACATCCGCATCCGCATTCCGCATCCGGAGCATCCGCCACATTATTAAAGAATCCCGCATCGCATCCGCATTCCGCGCTTTGCCTGCATGTTGCGCGATGTTATTGTCGAGATTTGATAAAGAATTTTTATAGTAAAATACTAAGACTGAATCCCTGAAAAAAAAAGAAACGGAAAATATAAATGTAAATGAGTTGACGGCAAATTCAAAAACGGCTTGAATATTCCATATCTTAATGTTATTAAAGACATTCCAACTCGCTGGAATAGTACACTTCATGATGAGGAAAGAATAATTGCTCAAGAATTCTTGCTTCGTACGCCATTCGTATTCCAAAGTTAACAATCATATTAATTGTGGAAAAATGACATCATATCACACTGCCATTAAGCTATTGAAACCATTGAAGAAACTACCAAAAAAAAAATCAGCGCCTCTACAGCTTCTGTCCTCCGAGTTAATACCATTCAATTCCCCCCAAAAACCGCCCCTTTTAGAAGCATTTGAATCATCTTCTAATGACAAATGATGACGGTTTAAAAAGAATGAAAGATGTAATTAAACTAAGGTAGAAAAACCCTTTGGTTCTGTGGAAATTGTGACCTTTCATACTATTCGCAACTTACTTAGATTCCCGTTATAAAGCAAGTTATTTTGTGTAACGATATTAAAACAAGTTAGAATCGTTTACTATTTCGTGTTTGCCACAGTTGAAAAACTTCAATCCGAACAGCCTATTAATTCGCCACCCATTTAAAAGGAAAAAAAGAAATTCTACAGAAACCAATACCTTCTATAAGTAAATCAATAACAGATTTACTGGAGGAATTTCTACAGTCCAGTAGTGATGTAAAAACACACGCATTACCAAAAGATGTAGTGCAAATGATTTAGTAAACTATCACCAAGAAAAACGATTAAGATTCAAATGATGATCCAATTCAATTTGGTGCGAACGTTAAGCATATGTTTAGCCCACGCCTGAAGTAAACTTGCAAGGCAAACTTCAATCCGACATCTATTAATTAGCCATCCATTAAAAGGAAAAAAATGAAAAATACAGAACCAACATCTTCTATAAGTAAATCAATAACAGATTCACTGGAATAATTTCTACAGTCCAGTAGTGATGAAGAAATACACGCATTTTCAAAAGATGTAGTGCAAATGATTGAAAACTATCACCACAAGAAAAACGACTAGATACAAATCAACCTGACGATCTTCAGTTGGTTGGGTTTAAGCAAAATGCAAATGTTTACCCAAGCTTAAGTAAACTTGCAAGGAAATACCCTGTCCTGTCCTCCAACTAGTGTTCGAAGTGAGAGAGCTATTTAGCAATGCTGGGGCTAATATATGATGAAAAAGAAACAGACTCTCAGCAGAAAGGCAGAAAAGGCAGATAAAACTGATTTCTGTCTCAAGCCACAACCTCCATATTTTGAATTTAAATACTATGAAAAAGGTATATAATCCATGGTAAAATCTCTTTCATTAAGTCAAAGGTTAGGGAAAGAGGTTGATGGGGTCCATTTGAGTGGGTCCCCGTGCCCGCACCCTGTAACGAATTAATATTGAAAAGAATTGTGGCTAAAAACTCGATATATAATACTGATAATATATAATATATATATATATATATAATTATATATACTATAATATATAATGATATATTATATATATTATATATATATATATATATATAGTACTTATATATATAATTATATAAATTACTTGTTCGCGTATCCGCATCCGCGGATGTTAAAATCAAACATCCGCATCCGCGGATGCAAAAAAATGACATCTGCAGCACATCACACTAAATTATAATATATATATATATAATAATATATATACTATATATATAATATATCATATTAATATATATATATATATATATATATATTAATATATATATATATTATTATTTAATATATAGTTTATATATATATAATATATATAATATATATATATATCTATATATATATTAATATATATATACTATATTATATATATATATATATATAATATAATATTATATAGTAATATATATCTTGCAAAAATCTGAAAAAATTTGACCTTGGGTTTGTCCTTTTGTGAAAAAGTAAATATATTTTTTATGGTAAACTTATAAAATGTAAAGATATATATATAATATATATATATATATATATATATATATATATATATTATATATATAAATATATATTAATATATATATAATATATATATTATATATATATATATATATATATTATATAACACAAATTTTTTATTTTTTATATATAAACTTTTCTTTAGCAAAAAAGGAGAATGTCAAAGAGAAATTTTACAGATTTTGCAAGCTTGGGAAAAAAATCGAATGTCTCAGTCTATCTTGATGGAAGCATCTATTGTAGAAATAAATGCTAAGCTTCCTTTTTTTTTAACTAACCGAATACCCCAACCTAGACCGCAGAGATGGCAGGAGTCGGGGTCTCTCCCTCCCGCGGACGACGGGGGGAGCTTCGTCCCCCCCTTTTTTCCCTCGTCAGGCTCGATCTCCGCTAAAAAATAATTATCCATGAAAGCCGCTAAATTCTGTTTAATAAATATGAACTAGAATACGCAGTTACTCTGTCAACAAAGCTTTTCTAAATTTGCAAGCCATGTGAAGATGCAATAAAATATATATATATAATACAATATATATATATATACACATACTATATATATATATATATATATATATGATATCATATAATATATATATATAATAATATATATATACTATGATAATAATATATATATATAATATATATATATATATATATATATTATATATATATATATATATATATATATATATATTTAATTATATATATAATATAATATATATATATATATATATATATTATATATTATAGTAATATATATAATATATAACTTACATTAAGTTAGAATAAATAGACCAACCATTGCTGTTTACCGACACTAAAAAAAAGCCAACAACGTTATCTTATCAGATATTACACATTCCAAATAAAAGACATCCACCTTGAACAAAGTTCAAACCAAAACTAGTCTATAACTTTTTTTGTTTTGATCTGTACCCTAATTAGAATAAAAAGGACTAATTGTAATAAAAAGGACAAATTATAATAAATAGGACAAATCTGGCAACCTGGAGTTTAAGACCAAATGTGTCACTCTATCTAATATTAAGCCTACTGTTAGTATATTTATACTATCAATATATATATATATATATATATATATATATATATATATATATATATATATATATATATATATATATATATATATATATATATATTAAATGGTGAGTTTGCTATAGTAAGAAAAAGTTGTTAGGTTATATAATTATCAATCATTTTTAATTATCGTACTATTCATTAGTTTTTTTTTTAAAATTAGCATCTAGATGGGTAGCATTTTTTTCCTAGATTTTTTTATTTTGATAATTTTTTAAATTTGATAATTTTTCATAAGATATGGAATTTAAATTGAAATTGGTAAGTAAAATGAAATTCAATTTTGTATTAAAACTTGCCTAGATTAACTAGAATAACATTAGACTAGAATATAATGGGTTGTTTACGTCTATCAAATGAGGTGGTCGGGTGGCCGTAGGTTCCAAATTATGTTTACCCTGTCAAATGTTTATGAAAGTATAAGAAAATAAATGTGTAATGTAAAAGAAAATAATGGACAGTTTGTGGTAAATAAAATAAAATGAAAAAAAGGAAATGAACCAATCAAATAAAAAAAAAAAAGTTAAAATTTAAAATATGACATAAAAAATAAGTTCTAGGAAAAAAATGGGATAAATAATAAAGTTTATATTCGTCAAAAAAGAAATTGTAGTTATGGAACCAATTTTGAAGCCCGAATAAGAAATTTGAGACTGGGATGAAAGAAACTTTGGTTGAAGCTGCGTCCAAATTACGAGTTGGAACCCTGTATCTAGCAATGTTGGAACCGAAATAGAAATTGCTTCAACATTTTTATAGTTTCCTACCCTTAGACCCTTGGACCCAGAGAGAGAGAGAGAGAGAGAGAGAGAGAGAGAGAGAGAGAGAGAGAGAGAGAGAGAGAGAGAGGAGAGAGAGAGAGAGAGAGAAGAGAGAGAGAGAGAGAGAGAGAGAGAGAGAGAGAGAGAGACTAATGAATCCTTCTCCCGAACTCAAACTCAATGGATGGCAGACAAATTTATATCGCTCTCTCTATAATAGCATTGCTTAAATTTTCAAACAAACCTCTTTTTTTTTATCCCATTTTAAAATTTAACCGAAATTTATGATCAGATTCAGAAATATAGAAAATATTTCTGAAATAATAATTCTTCTAATTCCTACTTTGCAATAGGAATAATTAATTTATATTAAAAAAACGAATGGTGAAAAGTATAATTAAAATTTTAATATAAAATTAGTTATATTTTTAAAATTAATTATAAAAAAATTTATTCCTAATGATGTAAAATTACGTTATGGAATTTCGTTCTAAAAAGGAGAATATAAAGTCTAATTATATATGCACAATTTTATTAAGCAAAATGTTATTTTTACATTGAAGACTTTCACATTACTTGTGTAAATGTCATCGAAGTAAACTATCAAAATTATCCAAATATGTAGCCTTTAAATTTTCTTCCTGGGGTACGAACATCTTGATATAATTGAAATGATGAAAGCTATAATAATATATATATATATTATATATATAATATATAATATATATATATATATTATACATATAAATATATGATATATAAATATATATATTATACTATATATATATAGTATAATAACATCTTAATCATCAGAGAAATTATTAAAAGGGGAAAGGGAGAACCAAGGCGTAACGTTTCGACACCATTGTGTCCTCTCAGACGCTCGAAGAGGACACAAGTTAAGCGTCAATATATATATGATTATCTATATAATATCTATATATATATATATATATATATACTTATATATATTATATTATAATATATATATATTACTAGTATATATATATATATAATATAATATTAAATATGAATATATTAATATATATAGTATATTAACTATATATATAATATATTAATATATATATATATAATATATATATATATATATATATATAGTTTAAATAAACTATATATATATATATATGATATATATATATAGTTTTCAATATTTGACTAATATATAATATATATATAATCTATATATATATATATAGTATATAATATATATATGTATATATATATACTATATATATTATATATCATATAATATATAATATATATATATATATAATAATATTATATATATAATTACAAACAATAAATGCACATAACCTATATTAGTTAATATAATAAAATATCTTGTTTAAGCTTTAAGCACTGAAAATTTCATGAATACTTAAACAAACAACATTGCAAAGCATGAAAGATTTTGACCCATCGGAAGATCGCGTGCTTCTGAATAGGAGCAAAGAAAATGAGGCAAAGTTGCTTTAAGGAAAAAGAATTAAAATAGAAATTTTTAAGTGAAAATTTTCAAATTCTGTTTTTGCAAAATAAAATAAATTAAAATTGTTTTTTTGCCAGTAAAAGTATTCTCTCTCTCTCTCTCTCTCTCTCTCTCTCTCTCTTCCTCATCTCTCTCTCTCTTCATCTCTCTCTTCTCTTCTTTCTCTCTCTCTCTCTCTCTCTCTCTCTCTCTCTCTCTCTCTCTCTCTCTCTCTCTCTCTCTCTCTCTCTCTCTCTCTCTCTCTCTCTCTCTCTCTCTCTCTCTCTCTCTCTCTCTCTCTCTCTCTCTCTAACCATTCTCCATCATAATTGATCGTCTTTTCAGAAAGCCTCACTCTTTTCTTATTCTCAGAGAAACAAAAGAAGAGACGAAAAGAATACAAAATATTTTCCTTCGACTTTGAATGAGGCACAAATGATCTTTTGCTCTTCTTTCGATGATCTTACAAGTTCTTTCCTATTTTTCAAACATTTCATGTACAGCAGCCTTCCATTTGATAAGGGGAAGTGAGCATGACCTGAAAGGGGAGGGATGCATAGCTTCTGGTTTCTATGAAAGAGAAAAAAAGAAAGACAGACTGACAGACAATAGCAGAAGTTCTATTGTTCTGAAAATTTATTTCTGAATAAAAATTTCGATATTATATATATATATATATATATATATATATATATATATATATATATATATATATATATATATATATATATATATATATATATATATATATATATATATATATATATATATATATATATATTATATATATAAATATATATAATATATATATATTATATATACATATATATATATATATTATATATTGTATATATATAGTAGGTATATATAATATATAATTATATATATAGTAATATATATATATATTAATTATACTATATACTATATATATATATAGTATATATTATATAATATATTATGTATATATATATATATAATTATATATATATATATTATATATTATATATATATATTTATATATATATATAATTATATTACTATATATTATATATATACTATATATATATATATATCTATATTATATTATATATATATATATATATATATAATATAATATAAATATATATACTATATATTATTATATATATATAATATAAAGTATATTATATATTATATATAATTATATATATTATATATAATATATAGTATATATTATATATATATCTATATGTATATAATATATATTACGGGTGCTGGTTTGTTTTTTTTTTTTTGAAAAACAGTCTTCCTTTCCTTAAAAAAATTTAATTTTGCTTTATATGGCACTACATTTTTTTTAAAC